>JBAMJV010011562.1:0-55000 GCA_037951105.1 Echinarachnius parma
AACAGTAATTGAGTGCATGACGATGGGGTTTTTACGCAAGCAGAACTGTGCCAAGACTAGCAGTTTCTGTTTACAAGTGCGTAGAGTAAACTTGAGTCATTGTTGGATTTATCCTGTACCTTCCATTTGACGATGGATCACACACAAACAACACGCATGGCAACATAATGTGCGTAACGAGTGTCAGTTGGATTACGTCCATGTGGTCTACAGCTCATTTGGTAAAGTTGTACATGAACTAGGAACTATATAGACCGAAAAATCAGTCTATATTCCGCGGGTTAGGTCCACTGAGACTGTGTCTTGTTTCATTATCATTGTACACTATCTTATTCCCTCTCCATTATGGCGTCATACTATTAAAGGACCCCTCCAGAACGAGATGGATTTTTTCTGTCAATACATGAACCTACATGAGTAGTAAATGATGCCGTGTAACGTCCATTTCTCGCAACCCAAATCCCGACCCATATAATTTACAACGCGGTTACCATACTTGCCATAATCCTGATCCCACTCACTAATCCCACTTCCAGTCCTTTAAATTCTGACATAGCTCGCAGGCCAAATGGATATAGACCAAAGGGACGTAGACCAAACGGCAAGTTACGGGCAAAGTTACCCGTCACCGCCCTGTCGCGCGACCGCTTTATTCAGCTGACCTTAACCTCACCCTAAACGACGGTCGCTGCCAACGGACCGGCGCGGGGCGGTCCCGACGATGCGGTCATCTCTTCCCATGCCAGCTAGTATATTACCCCCGTCGATAACCCCACGGATGCGAAACCCTCTACTACTAGCCTTCGGTCAAGGCCCATGTGTATTTGTGGTGAATATATACAGCCTCAGTTTTGGGTCAAGTTGGTCTACAATCTACGATCTATTTTACGACTCATTTTGGTCTAAGCATTGACGTACTATACGAGCTCCCATGTATAAGCGGCGCGTAACCGTTGCGACAAATGATGCAATAGCGATCCCGCCATTCGATTACCTCGGGATGCAAAATCATGCAGGTTACCTTTAAAGGGATCAAGTAAATTTGTTGACATGTGCAAAAAGTGATGAGTGGTTGATACAATGTATATTGTTGTTATCTGATATGTCCACTGGGTGTTGTGTGAAAATTTCAAGTTAAATGGACGTTATATGGCCGACTAATGAGCAAAAATGCAAAGTGATATCACTAACTCATTGCACTCACTTTGTACACGGTTCTGACGATCCAGTGGATTATATGACATCTGAACACTTCGCTCGGTACATAATAGCTACCAGCTGTGTGCTGCATGCAATTTCATATGAAGGCCAGTGTTCAGGTATTCCGAAGGACCGCTCTAGATCGATCCAACACACATCGTGAGTTTACCTCGGGAGATTACGGTGGAGTGCGAGTTGGATTTTGATGACTACTCATTTTAACCCACGCATATTTGCCTTTAACGAAAGGGAAATTTGAAAAACCGAAACCTGTCCCGAGCTTTTTTTGTTAATACGAATACAAGGTATGAGCTCTGGTATGAGGAAACCGCTAGAATTCCAATTGGATTTTGAGGATATGGACAATGTTGCTTAGTCCCTTTAAAAACTCAGCAGACCCCCTGCTCGCAGATTTCGCAGAGGAGAACCGATGAAAGACGAGGTTGGTCAGCGATGGACAATATTATATCAGAATGGAGAGAAGAAGAATGAAAATGGTGACAAACAAAAAGAAGGAAAAGAGGAGGTGAATACGGAAGGAGAAAGAAGAACATGACGAAGAAGACGTCGAAGGAAATAATTGAAAATAAGTGATGATAAAAGAACCAGAAAAGGAGGCATAAGAAAGATGAAACGAGAGCCAAGGTAATAATTCACATTTCGTCACCACCCCTGCCGTTCGGGGATGATGAAAGTCGAGCGGCCTTCGCCCGCTTCTTGGATGGTTTGCCCCCGGAGAACCACCCAGGGCAAGCTATTATCCACACAACTGCGCTTTCCATCACAGTCATAATTATGGTCAAACCTATAGCGAAACTCCTTACTGAATTTTAAAAACAACAATTAATGCGATAAGAATATCCGTTTGAATCACATAAACAACATGAAGTTGAATCGTTGTCATGTAAGACACTTTATGTCACGCAATAAAACAATTAATTATATCAAGTTACATTTCCGGGTTTCATTCTCACAATGCATACATGTACATTTGACAAGCACTCTCATAATGTCATACCATATTGTGGAATCGTGATACTTTTACTATTTCCTCCCCCCCCCCCCCCCCCCCCCGTCACGTCTGGTGGCACCATGTCTGCCCTGTGCTGCCCTCCTCGCGAACGCCTCGAATCTCACTTGAAAAGGGGTCGGGCAAGTGTGTTAACGATTCGCCTTGCCCGTCACACGCCCTATGCCGTGCATGATTGTGTCGAAGTGCTTTGCGCACGGCCGTGACGGGGTCGGACCGTCGAGGGGAACGGTCGGTTATGCCGACTACCGTGTCGCCTCTTCGAGCTCAGTTACTACTCTTGGAGTTGGAAGGAAAATATGCAATGATGATCGAAAGGGGAAACAATAACGGAAAACTGTCGGGTCTAACAACTATACTCTCTGTGCTGGCTTGATAGGACATAATTATACGATGCAAATCAAGCATAGGCATATTTGTACACCATTTTCCGTTCGCAATCTCGACCAATTGCGTATATAGGAAATACAAATTGGATGATAATAACATGATTTTTTTTAAAGATGGAAACTCATACTACGGATGATCAAGTAGAATCGAGGAAATGGACTCTTCTCGCCTGGAAAGAAGTAAGACCTGGGAAAAGCTATCATCAAACCTGATCCAACAATGAGGATAATTAGAACACAAAATGACGCATCCTTTCCCCAAGTTCCCGATAAAAACGCTTGAAGTGAACGCTTGAGAAATAATCTGGTCATGATGATCGAGTAAAACAAAAAATGTATTTTTTATTTTTTTTAAATGGACCTAAATGCCTCTGTAAACGTTACTCTAAAGTCTCAAGCGTTTTGAAAGAAAACAAGTCATGGTGATGAAGAAAGGATTTAAACCAAAAGAAAAAGGGAAAAGGGACGTAATATGCGTCTCTAGAACGACGGAAGCTTGAGCCATAATTCGATTTCCCCCCTCCCGCGCCAATTTATATCGCCGTTAATGACCGCAGGAGCGTGTCTACGCAAACATGCCAATTACTGTCAGCGCCCTAACGAGGATATCTATTATCTTCGCACGTAAGAATCCACAACAAAATATGTATTTTTGACGAATGTGCGTGTCTCTATCATTAATTTTTAGCATCAATCATCTTTTAAAAAATGTATCGAGTCGTGCGTACTAATACTATACTCTGCGTTAATCTTGAAGAAAACCGGAGTAATTTTAAAACATTACTACCAAACGAATACACTAAAACATGCCATTTGAGTCATTCTAGTATGAATTTTACTTTGATCCTTACAGTATCCCTTGAGAGAGGACAGGGTAACACTATAACAGGGATACTCGCAAAGCACTTTCCACATGTACTTTCCACTTTCACAATCACAATCCGTATATATTTTACCCTTGACGAAACGTGTTTTATGTCTTGCCAACTCCCAATTCGCTATTATAGTTTCTCGCTTACGAGACATGACCCCGGGAGTTTAGACTACGCAACACTATATCCTCATATCCACCCCATCCGACCCCCCCCCCCCCCCCCCCCCCCCTCACACACCCAATCCCATCAAGAGGCCCCGTCGGGTGATGAAACGGAACATGTGACACATAATATACGATATCGTAACGAGAAGACGAGCAATGACAATTTTCAAATTGGCGGCTGAATTATCATCGGTCCGAGCCGACCTAGCCTTTTATCAAGGCCTTCGCGCTAAAGTAAAACGCGGTGAGCGCGGAACGCCATGGCAATTCCCCCTTTCTAATTATATAAAAGCCACATCCCAGAACCTTGACTAGAGGCTATAGTATATAACAGACTGCTGTATCACGTCGAGCTTTTTAATTTCCACAATAATGTCAATGGTATCTGCCAGAGCAAAAAGACGTATACGCACTTTTTAAATCCATAAATCTCCGAAAAGTCCGAAACATGTAAAACTTTTCGCAAGCCTTACCAACATTCATTCAGCGAATACGTTTAGTGCCTCATTACCTGCATTGTCATGATCATTATACAAAGAAATACATATATTATTACATAATATAGGAATTATTTTAGGCATGCTTAAATTTAGTATTGATATGGAGGCGGGGGGGGGGGGGGGGGTAAGTGGTGTAGCGCGGTGTATACAAGTACACATGGCTAAAGTTGAACAACAACAAACAAAACGTCAACATATAGTATCAACAACACCATTATTGTAATAAATGCTGGGATAATTAAATGGTATGCTGCTGCAAAATGTAAATAAAAACGTTTCAACACTCACCGAAATCAGTGTTTTAAATATATCCTTCAAAATAACATCCACATGCGAGCACGCGTAAGTCCAGAATGACGTATCCCGACGGCGGTCATGTTAAAATATAAACACATGGGATGCTCACGAACGCCAACATGTCCATATAGATTCCAAAATAGAAATTCAGACGCCTGTATAGCATTAGTTAGTATACCAGGTTTACCGGTATTAAAAATGCGCGGTTTTCGTGGCTGGCTCGCGAAGTAAATCTAGCGAATAAAAACACGCTGTTCAAAGCAAAACAAAACATGAGACGCGTTTGCATCAGAAGGTTTTTTTTTTTATAGAACCCTATAAACATTTGAAAAAGAAAAAAAATATATATTGAAGAGCGGACAATAAGTAAGCGAGAGGACGGGCTTCCTTTGCTTTTTATCCGTCTCGGCGCCGGTTTTTCCACGCACTTGCGAATTTAATTCAAAAGCAGTGAACCCCGAGTTAAGGACGATCAATACCATGCGAGAAGCGTTAAAAACACATTGCGTAAATACACCGCGTGCCAGCGCCTGTCTGAAAGAGCTTTTATTTTATCACCCTCTATCTTGTATTTCCACCACTACTATCGCAGCCTGCCTATATTGTAGTAGAGCTTTTGATTCCATTCTCTTCCCCACCTCTTTCTTCCTCTCTCTCATAGCCACCACGTTTTCCGTTTTTATTTCAGTTCACAAAGCTCGTCAAAATTATTCGTCATCATAATAGTTTCGCCGCAATAACAGAGACGGGTTGCGTGCGATGAGATCGCCGGTAGTCTATGTACGCAGACCCCTTTTCCATTATTATGGAGACATGCTAACATGCTTGACCTAAAAGGGGAAGCCAAACAAAATAATGCACACACGAGAAAACACGACTTTCATTTAAAGAAAACGTCAAATAGACATTAAAGAAACCTTTTATGTTCTAAAAGATGTTAATATAAATATAACTTAGTTGGAATTACGTCTCATATTTAGGAATGCTGCATTCAAATAGATTCTACATTAATCCGCCTCAACGACACCTTTAAAATTGTATTAGCAAATTGATTTAATAATACAAACAATCAACTGACGTGATTCGTGAATAATGTTTAAAAATAAAAACAAGTTCGAATTCAAACTTAAACACGAAAAAAAAAATCAACAATAATAGCGATATTTCTGAATTTCTTTCAGTTTCACGGTAATTTTTGTTTTGTTCGTGTGTAAATTTGTTATTTGCTTCTGGTGAATTAATTTTGCGATTTTTTTAGATAGCGGATCACCAGCTTCAATTAAGCACGACGATGATGGTGGAGGCGGTTCGTGTTTGTCACGGCACGAAATGCGATGGCGTGAAAAAAAGGACTAGGAAAAAAAAAAGAACTGCTAGTCAATGACAGATGAAAAGAAATATAAACAGTAAAAAGGGGTAAGAGAAAAAGAGAGGGAGAGAGGAGAGGAAACAAAAAAATATATAATACGAGTCATATAAAACCGAAAACCATTTTGCGTGATCGTTATTATGGAGCGGTTCTCTTTTATGTTCCCTTTTGTTGGGTGGTATCCGAGTCGGCATTCAATTTACGCGCGATCATGCGTGCAGATACCGCAATATTTCTTCTCTCCCCACACGACCTCTCCTCACCATCGTTCTTTTCCCCTCTCTCCCAACCCGCACACCATCTCTCCTCCTCTCCTCTTTTCTCAATCTATCCCCCCTCTCCCGCTCTCTCCCCTCGACTCTCCCGCTTTCTCCGTTCTTCTCTCTACTCGTCGCGATCGCATTTTGTGAGCGCGGGATTCATTGGCTCGGCAATCGACGCGTCACAACTGTCAGGCGAACCCCGCAGCTAACGGGCGTACCTAACGTGGCGATTAGCGTACCTTATTCGCAGTGGATTTCGTCCCGACTCGTAAATTGTGTCGGCTGTCGCGCTGCATATTATTATTACTGTACGCGGCAACTGGGTAATTATCATAATGCGTATCGGTACCCATCAAAGAGGATTGGGTGTTAGTAACAGGACGGCGAAGGGGTTCCCGCCTTTGCGGACGACTAGTCATAAAACATAAAACCGTTCTCGTGACAGATTTAAGCAGATTACCCTCGCATTCCCGCCACTCCAGGGTTTTTCGTAATTGTGATAGGAAACTGTATCCGTCGAAGTGATAAGCCAATGTAATGAAAGGAAAAAAATCACGCAGAAAGACAAAATGAAACACTGAAGATAGGTGACTTTTCTGACGTGTTTTTTGTCTAACACAAAGGATTTACACGTATACATTACGCGTGTGTCCAACTAGCACAATAACAATAAGTATTTGCTTCCATAAACGTTAATAAAAACTTCTTTTTTTTACAACAGATGTGACAACGAAATTCGCCTTTATTTATACAAAACACATGCACAATACTATCATTGACAGACCACCACACAGACTTCCAGAAACCAATCATGTGGAAACAGCGACAAATTTTTTTTTTTTTTTTCGGGGCTCCATTTTCGGGGGCTACTTTCCAACTTTCGGGGGCTACAAATTTGCGGGCTCTTTTTTCGTAATTTCAAGGGCTACTAATAAGCTATAATGCTGTAAGTGATCATTATAAGCATTTTGATCACAAATCACAAACAGAAAAATCCGAAATCAAAAAACAAAATTTGGGGCATTTCGGGGGCGATTCGCCCGCCGCCCCCCGTGTATTTTTTTTTCGCTGTGTGAAAATTAATGTTAAACATAATATTTGGGGATCTTTTATGACAACCGTCTATAATTAATACAGTTCAGAGATTTTTAATTACGTATAATTTGGTGTAAAACAACGTTGGTATGGCATACATGTATCCTATTATCTATAGCTTTAGAGTAAAAACGTATGTATTTTTTCTACTCACAACAGAACCGTCCCTGCCGGGGGTCATTCAAACGCACGGGCCGGACACAAATCCCCGTAACAACGGGCCGTTTCCGCTCTCTCCAAATGTCAGTACAGGTCAGAGCGCATGATATGCAAGTCCGACATTAAAGGGATCTAGTAACTTTGTTGACATGTGCAAAAAGTGATGAACGGTTGATGCAATGTATATTGTTGTTATCTCATATGTCCACAGGGTATTGTGTGAATTGCAAGTCAAATGGACATTGCATGGCCAAGTAATGACGAAAATGCAAAGTGATATTCACTAACTCACTGCACTCACTTTGTACACGGTTTCAAAACTTCACCTGAGTTTTTTTATCTGAATACTTCAATCGTACATATCTTTATAACGAAAGGGGATTTTAAAACCGAAACCAGTCCCATGATTTTGTTGTTAATACGATACAACAAGGTATGAGGAACCGCTAGAAATAAAATGTTATTTGAGGATTTGGACAATGTTACTAAGTCCCTTTAAGTGGCGTAGTCGTGGCAATCCCAATCTAGAGGGTTCTTGCATATTCAAGAGTTGGGATCAATCGCAAAGTTGCGATTAAACCAAAGACCGCAAGCCAGAAAATACGCGCATTTGAGCCAATCAGATTTGCGCTTTTTTGCGATATTTACACGCGGGGCGTTGCTATTTCGTGTCAGTTATACGACATCTACGTGGCAATACGTGGAATGTTTACGAGCAAACTTCGTAGTTATTCGCGCTCTCCAACAGCTGAAATATTGCAAACCCTTTGCCATTTTGCGAGGAACGCGAATAACGAGATGATAATATACGGTGGCGATATTTTTGTTATCTTAATTTGGCCTTACGCGGCTATTACCACGGGTAAATACGTGCCCACGACATTCGTGACCGGCACATTAAACCGCGAGATTGAGAAGACTTATGCAGTATTATGAGATATTATTTATGATCTATACAATATATCCCTCCCGATGAATTAGAATTGTCACGCAGACTTGAGCAGTGGTGTATAGCAAAGAGGGTGGGTGCATACAGACCGGGAGTTTTTGTTTGTATATTCTTGCCCCCTTAATGAACACCCCCCCCCCCCCCCCCCTCTCTCTCATGTTCGACGAGAAATACAACATGTTAAGCACTCTATAGTATAGTACATAATTCATGTTTTCCTGGCATAATCTTACGCCTCCCCATCTCAATGAATCATGGCTACACCACTGAACGTGGGGGCAGGTTCGAGTTGAGCACAACAAAAATAAATATATATATACCGCCCCCGGTCTTCATAACGCAACGTTGACATACCTAGGTAACTGACGCATCACGCCGATTGTAGCCCGAAGGCAAAGGTGCGTTATTAAAGGGGTGAATCTGCCGCGGCAATATTCATGATAATTATTATAGGCTATATTATGATGTGGCGGCAGGAAATCAATGGGAATATACAAATGATAACCAAGAATATAATTATTGTCTCTCCGTCAATGAACATTAATTGGTAGGGCTGGATAAAAAATGTGTCTATTTTGGAACAATCAATAATGATAACGATCCATATTACTTATTATGCATATAGAAAAGTCCTCTTTTAGTTTTACGATGGATCATTTCCATTATTATATTAATGATCCAACTGATTAAATGTTGGTGCATAATTGAAGACCCGCATTGCTTTTTGAGGGCATGAACTAAGTACGTGATTTCATCAATGTATTTTAAATTCCTCATGATACAAAAATGTTACCGACAATCACGTACATAATTATGAACGTTTGAATTCTCATCAGATAAAAACAGACACCGCAACCAATAAACAAGCACACTAGACTATATTGTTAGGACCTGTGTGGTGCGTCTTTTTCAAAAGCCCGACATTACTTTTTTGTCAAAACAAAATATAGATTCGAGGTGAATCATTGATTGAACAATAGCTTGATTGATGGACCATTCTGATTTCGAAATTGAATACAAATTATTGTATATAGAGTAAACCACAAAATAATATCGCATGCAAGGCTTAACTGGCTATGCCCCCCCCCCCCCCCCCCCCACCCTCCCACACACCAATAATAATAATTCGAAGTGAAAAACTCGCCAAACGTTATATTTTTTTTAGTATACACTGACAGACTCCTTTACCAGGGCTACACCACACCAATCATTTTATCTCCACTGTTGCCGAGGTAGGAAAATTTACCAAGCGTGATCGGACTACATTCCCGTCGATTTAAATCACCAACAAAATGAAGAAAAAGCTGGCTACACCCCACCAAATAAATTCTACCTTCGCAAGGGCGAGTGAAATCTCGCCATGAATGATCGGGCTACAGTCACGTCGATTTAAATCCCATAAATACCGTATTATTGTTATGCTAAGAATCCCCCCCCCCCCACCCCAGCCCTATCCCCCGTAAAGACAACCCCCTTTGCGGAGCGAGCTGGCTACACCCCCACCCAATAATTCTACCTCCGCTGGGGCGAGTGGAAAAGCTCGCCATGCGTGATCGGCTACAGTCACGTCGATTTAAATCGCTTAAATAATCGATGTCGATCGCACGGGGGAAGTAATTGAGGAGCCGCGAGAGGTAACAGGGAAGCGATCTATTTCTTTCGAATATTATATCAAGAGAGTGGGAGCAAGAAGACGTGGAAACGGAGGGATGGAGGTAAAAAGATGGAGAGATTTAATAAGGATGGAATAAACTCTGTGTATAAAAGAGGTGTATGAATAGAGCAAGGAGCTACTAACTCCTTGGATAGAGAGAGGGGGAGAGGGTGGGGGGTAGAAGGGAATGATACAATGTAGTCCGTGGAAGAAAAAAAAGAAGAGAGAGGGTCGGTGGGTATAGTGAAACACAAAACAGAGAATGATACAGAAAGAAAGACACACGGGGAGTGGGGAATGACTGTGGGGAAATTTTCGCGATATCGATATAAAAGGAAAGAGAGAGAGGGAAAGTATGTATACGCGCATGCGCAAATTAATAATTTCAACATACCTAACTCCTTTCTTCGAAATTTATGTCTTGTATCTAGGACCTCCTTGGGGGGGGGGGAGGGGGGGGGGGGGTAGGGGGTGAGAAATATTACGATAACCATTTAAACGATAATGAACATGATGAAGGTGAAGATGAGGAAGACGATGAGGGAGGGGAGGAGGAACAGGATGACGAGCGATGGAGAGGAAGAGAATCGAGGACGACAAATTATCTGCAAATGTTCCTGCGAACTGATGAAAGAATGATTTAAGAGTGTCGACGAGTTTGGTGTGAGTATTCACGCGTTCATGCGGCGCTCGTCCCTTGGTAATTACAGTAATAAGCGCGAAATGATAATCACATGGTTATGCGGCTCGACAAATGTTTCGCGAGTTTACGTAGAAAAAAAAACCAACATATTATAACCGCGCCCAATCAAAACACATTTTGTTCACGCCAAAAGGGAAGGAGACAATAACATTCAAAGTTATACGTGTCCTCTCAGCATTGCTCAAGGGAATTGCAAGTTCAGATGGCAAACAAAGAATTAGGTTAAAAGGTCGCTAACATATTACAACGAATATATGAACAAAAGGTCACAATTAGTCACATTTCATGATAATTAAGAGCGATGTTCTTGCATCAAGGCAATTTGAACGATTTGAACGATTCTATTTTCCTAGAACTCAGCCTGCTATATATGTCTACTTACAATGCTTTAGGAAGTGACTTGGCAAAAGAGTAGAGGCTAATACATTGTATACTTCCTGAACATAATGGGAATGTGTGGAATACATTATACGCATATTCCATTTTACACCGAACTTCCTTCTCATTCATATACACTACACTATACTCTCACTGTGACGTCATAGTGGGCTCTGCCGTGTAATATTATACAATTGTTAACTGGTGGTGGAGGAATATCACGGAATGTTCCATCCAAGGGATTTTAAATGCTATTGAGGGAAGATTATAACTCCCAAGACGTAGGTCGAGGGACTTATTTTCTTCACGAAATAGCATTTTAAATCCCGAGGGAAAATTCTGCGATTTTCCCGACAACAAAGTTAAAGGGACAGATCCACTTTTACAAAACGTCTGAACAGCTTTCAGTTGACGGATGGGGATCAATGTAACACGCAAAAAAAAATCAGAGCGAACAGCCCTCTAATTTGGATTCTACGAATGAAAACGAATGCGTCCCTCCATTAAACTATATATCGGTCAATAAAGGAGTTCAACTGATTTAGCATAATATTACAACAATATAGTACTAATTCTCGTAAAGGTATTGTGAAGCCAACATTTGTTACGTATGTCACTGAAAAAGATCTCAAAAGAAAGAATATATAATTACATGTAGTCAGTTTAAGCGAAGTTTTGGGTATTTTGCTTGGTAAACACTCCACACATTAGTACTATGCGCGGCTCACGTAGCTAGCGCGGGGTCACGTAGGGGTCATGCATACCGATCTGGCACTCCGTGAAATCTATGTACGAACTTACTCACCGCCGAAAATACGTATGTACCTAATTACCGACGTCCCTCAGTTTATTCAGTTTTAGGTCTATAACTCCACGAAAAGAGATTTCAAGCCCTAATTTTTTCAGGCATGCTATTAATGACATTTCCTTTCATATAAGACAATAACCTCGCAACTTTTGAATTTTGGCTTGCAAAGTGGATCTCTCCCTTTAACAACTATTATATCATCTGGCTAAATCCGGGGGCTAATACACATTCATGCATTGAAACTGAAATCAGTCAAAATAACAAACGGTACGTGTAGGATACGTGTACCTTTGGTTCTCATTGTGACGTCATAATACAATCTCTTTTGCAGCGCGCGCCATGCGGGTAACATACCTCTCTGGCCATGTGTCATACAAAATGACATGCCAATCACGTGACCGTGTGTAGCCAATCAATGACGCGTATTTTACTAAGTCAGATGTAATTATACAAATAATACACGGTCTAGAGTGCGTTGTGTAAATGCATCGCACTCGAGGCTATGTTAGTTGTGCGTTGCGTAAGCCGAGTGCGCATGCGCACATCTAACATAACCGAGAGTGCATGCATTTACATGACGCACGATAATAGACCGTAGTATTATTTGTTTTATAAACGAGCTCAACCACGGAATTGTTTATTTTGCTGGATTATTGAAAACAGACTTGCCACAATTAGTAACCCAGTCTATCTACTCTCTACTCTACAGTGTGAATTTATTAGGAATTTACAAATTCATCATCACTACTGCTCTCGCTTCACTACTGAATTTTGGACTCTGCAGCTCAGCAGATCAAATGCAGTCGATGTGAAATTGCCGAAAATTTCCCGTAAAAGTGAGAATTATCAAAGAATTGTATGCATTTCCATTCCAAACTTACCCACATACCATATAACTTACGAAACTGCTAAGATTTATTTACTACAGAACAGATAATTACAAAACGAAGCATTTTCCATCTTTTTTTTTTCTTTATCTCTTTCGCAAGTTTGTCTTCGTAGAACTATGTAAACAAGCATTGTGACGTCACGGGGTTGCACACCTTCGGCACGATGGTTGCGCAGTATCGGCACGATGGTTGCGCCAGTATCGGCACGGTTGTGCAGTTGGTGAAAAGTAGTCAATGCCCACGTGATCGGTATTAGCCAATCACGTTACTGAATTTACCGGAGCCGTTTTATAAAACAAAATATTAGCGGCGCGGACAGGTGCGAACGGGCGGTGGAATTGGGCCAATTCACTGGCGTGCATTGGATTTATTCCGATATTTCTGCATTAATAAAAATACTATAAGGTTCGGATTTTACCAAACAATCCCTTTTGTATACTTAGTCAACAATATTGATCAATTCGTTTGCCAATATAGAAGTTTTCGGTAACTTTCCAATACTGTTATTTGGCTTTAAGCCACGTATGCAAGATAAGATGGATATAAAAAATAATATAAACTTCCGTTTCCGCTGTTATCCATCCTTTTCTCTACGGGTCGTAAAGCAGAGGAAGTTTTGTCAACCATGCATGTCAAAAAAAACCTTGTAACTAAATTTATATGATTATTTTTAACTTTGTCGTGAGGTAGCTCGTTATCACACGTTTATATAAAAACAGTAATTCTTGAAGTTACTGCATCGACGGGATTACAATATAGTATTACAATTTACAGCGGCAAAAGGACACACAAATTAAGGGAAACCCCATTAATTGTAACGGCCTCATAATTCATGGAATGAGGAAATTAACTCGTTGATTCCTATATTTGTTTCTCAATTCCCATAGCGTTAATATTACGATACAGTCAAGGCGCCATGGCGCGATGGGTTAACCGTCATGGTTAATGCCGGAGCGCGGGCGGGAAAAGCCCGAACAAACGAAGTCTGCGAATTCTCGAAAGACGACTGGAAATGATGGGAACCTTAAGGGATACCATGGATGAACAATTAGAGAAGGAATACGTGCAGTGGCGTAGGTAGCTAAGATGGGGGGGGGGGGGGTAGGACAATTCCCCGGCCCACTGCCCCCTATTCGGACATTCTGACCTCATCAGTATCCCCATCCACTGTGCATGGAGAAAGAATTGACATAATTATAATGTAAATCGCGTGACTCCTTATATAGGCACGGGCTGTAAGCCTAAGGCGCCCCCACCCTCCTCATTGTTAGACATTTGCCCCCCCCCCCTCCCCCCCCCCCCCCCCCCCCCCGCCCTAACAGGCCCACCCCGGGTCTGGATGGAATCTGCCTACACCCTTGAATGTGAATGTACGTGGGTGTTTAAAAGGTTATTACGAGATTGGTTGTGGATGGGGGGGGGGGGGGGGGGTGGGGGGGGGGTCAGAAGACGTACTAAAACGGGGCCTCTTTAATTTCCGAGACATTATAGGGATCCTTTTTTTAAATTCTTTTTTTGTTTACGTCGGCGTCATTGACCTAGCAGCTTTCTTCATGATTATGAGATACAGCGTATGTAAGGGAAGAGGAGGAGAGGGGGGGGGGGGGGGGGGGGGCAATCCTTGGCTCCTTACCCATATCGCCCTTGCCTTTTTGGGTCAAACTGTAAACAAAAGAAAATAATGCGTAAACCATTAGATTGTATAAGTTTGATTTTCTTGTTTGTATCACTCGATATGATTTTCTAGGTTGTATAATTCATTGTGTTACATATTATTTTCGCCATGGAAATCATAGTCCCCACCCCCTCGCATTGTCCTCGGCTACACCACAGGCAATGAACGATGCCAGATCGTTACCATATATCATTGTATCAGTCTTTTTACAGCACGTTGAACGTCCTTCTTTTTTTACTAAGTTCATGCATGGATATTCACTTTAGTCACGTAAATAACAAATAAAAAAAACATATATTCTTAGAAATAATAAACCATAATGTCCGATTGTCTTTCTTTCCATAAATATGTCGACGTGTCTGTCAACAAAACGCCATTCCTTTCTCGTATAGGAACGTATTGTATTGTAACTGTAAGCTATAGTTTGGAAGCAGGATTAGTGGCGAGCTATAAAGAGAGGTAATTGGCAAGGGGGTACCCCCTGTTAGGATGCTTTCGTCCCCTCTTAGCCTATCCGATAGGCGTCGGGCTTTCTAGCAAGTACTAATCGCGTTATGGAGACGGAACAACCGGCGAGCCCAACCCTCGGGTTCGCGCTCGGGTTCGGACTCGCCGGTTGTTCGGGCTCGCCGGTTGTCCGTCTCCATAACGCGATTAGTACTTGCCAAAAAAGCCCGACGCCTATCGTATAGGCTAGTCCCCTCTCTGCCTCAATGTGCTCCGAAATTAATACAGAAATACGTAACAGTTTAATTTGTCACACAGGCTGTCGCATCACGGGAACCATTCCCCCATCTTTAAGTACTCCTTCCCCTCCCCCATCTCTCTCCCTTCACCCCCTCCCCCTCACCCCCCCCCCCCCCCCCCCCTCCGGACAGGCTGTCGCATCATGTAAACCAATCCCCCATCTGTAGCTCCTTCCTCACCCCCATCTCTCTCTCTCTCTCTCTCTCCCTTCATCCCCTATCCCCCAAACCCCTTGTGTTATGCCCCAGGTACGCCACATAGAACACAGGACGTGACTACGCATGCAGTAAGTAAGTGCGTGCAGTGAATCACGGACCGCGCAAGTAACGCAGGCATAATGATTATATCATCTCCTTGAATGTAATTTGATTGGGTTTGATTTATGATAACAATCATATTTCCCGATCAGTTCTAATGTCATTACCTCCTTGCGCTGTACCGGAAGTTGCCACCCGCCTGCGCGCTAATTCGAAGGAGGGCATGCACCAACGGCAGATTGAAGTGCCCTTGTGAGACTTGCAGTCAGGGTGGGATACGTTACCAAATGGCAAATTTATCCTGGTTCGGCGTGCCGATTGACAAAATTATGGATTTAATATTCTCTGAATTGTTTTCCGTCTACTCAGAGAAAGACAAAAACAAACCATCGTTCGAGATGTTTTCTAATAGTTTTTGTCCAATAAGCAGTAAATAATTTAATGCGGAACTTAGAACTTCGGCGTGACAGTTTGAATGCGGAAAGCTTCTATTGACCGTATATTGGCGATCGAGATATCTAAATTATTCTGGTGAGAGGTATAGCGTAGCCAGCGTCACTTTTGTTTTAAACAGACGGTGCTCAAATAGATACCAATTACTTCCACGAGCGAGGGGCATGAAGCAAACATTTCGGGGTTTAGTGGGATGAGGACTGCATGAGGAAACAACGTGAATAGCAATCGGAAATGGGGAGGGACAATAATAATTCCAAAGAAAAGGGGTGGAACTATAATAACCCTTGTTCCTCATAGCTACGCCACTAAGATGTCTTATTCCCCGAGTCGGAGTGAGAGACGTCTTGTTTGTGTCTCTCTTCCTTCATCCCATCGATTTGTGCCCGGGAGCCGTTTCGATTTTCATCTCCAATTTTACTCCTGTTTCCGGGACGCCTCCTCGCCGACAATTTCATCTTTTTGACTCTCTCAAGTCAGAACTAGTCTTTCGTCAAGACTCTCGCGCTATATGCACAATTACGTGAGCGGAGCGAGCATCGTGAGCGAAGCGAACACATCGAGCGATGGGAGCCAGTTAGTCCCGCTCGCTGACCCCGTGCCGCATAGCTCTGTCACAGCTAGCTATATAGCTCGCGATCGCATAGAGAATCTCCAAGCCATATAGAGCCTTGACTAAAGGCTAAGTCAGAACAGAACAGAAAGCCGAACCCAATCCGCACGTTCGCCGAAGGAGGGAGGGAGAGAAAAAAAACACATACTAGTAGCTTGTTGACATCATCTTTCCTCTGTTTTCCTTTCCTTACTGTTGCTAGCCCTCTTCTAGCCTTTTCAACCTCTACACACCTATTATCTGATTATACCCATCCTTTTCTCCGTATTTATCTCTTTGTGATTTTATCATCACTTTAATTGTCATGTTTGTTGTCTTCCAATGTTTCTACAATTCTGTTCTGCCCCCCCCCCCCCTTTTCATTATTTTCGACCTCTTCGTTTACTTCCAATGTTTCCATAATTCTGTTCTGCCCCCCCCCCCCCCTTTCATTATTTTCGACCTCATCGTTTCCTTCCAATGTTTTTATAATTCTGTTCTGCCACCCTTTTTCATTATTGTTTACCTCTTCGTTTACTTCCAATGTTTCTATAATTCTGTTCTGCCCCCCCCCCCCCATGTTTCATTATTTTCGACCTCTCCCCATGAGGACCCCTTTCGATATACCTGTGGGTATAGTTCTCATCCTTTCTATATCTGCCCCGCCCCCCCCCCCCCCCCCCCTCGGAATACATATGCTTGAGCAGGTGTATTGCACTGCTGCGCAACACACTAATCTAAAAACAGCCTCACTTGGTTTTTGTTCTAGTATAATAACTGCGATAAGGCATTTTCCCTAAAAAATCTAGGGGAAACAAGTAGCAGCATCACCATTTCTCTAGGCATTCTTTGTTCTTCTTCTAGTCTACGAATATCATCGATATCATACGTCATTTTAGGTTCCATGCGCCCGTCACGACCGCCTTCGTGGAAACCATGAAATGTCGGACGATCACGCGATCATACGAATCTTCCGCACCACTCCATCAGCCAGTCTACGTAAGAACCCTATCGATTAACCATCCAATGCAAGACCCAGATAATTCGGCGAGTGTTTTTTTTTTATTATTGTTTTCTTTTCATAACCTACTTTATTGTGTAACTGGAGAGTTCAATTATAGACAACACTATTATAGTAAAGATGTGGCGACTGTTATTATCTCTCGGATAAATGCACCACATCGTAAGTACGTACTAAGACTAGATTCTGCTCCACATAATTCCCGCTAAGGCGACGCCCATAAACATGATAAAATGGGAGATAATAATTATAGAATGCCGTTCGTAGTAACTATTGGCAGTATAATTGAGTGATTTGGGGCGGAGTCTAACTCCCTGGTAAAACAAAGATATACATTTAACATTTCAATGATGGGAATGAACACGATGTATATACAATTGACCTTACACGTACATGTATGACAAAAGTATCTTCGGTTTTCGATATGTTGCAACTTGCAAGTTCATGGATTTAGAAGCTTTTAACAAGTTAAACCGCTTTCTGTCTGTCCAGATAAATATCAATTAGCACTAAACTTCGTGACATTGCTTACACTATTACCAAGGAATTTGAAGCTTCTTGCCTTTACACATATTAACCAGAGTAATAGTTATGGTTGTATTGAGTTTTAGTAAATATAAATTCAAAGATTGACAATATTAAAGGTATAGTTCGGTTTCGTAAATATTAGTCGCGCGGTGTCATCTTGCGGACGCATTGCGCACGATACGCAATGCAACACTTGCTCAATGTTATGCAGTGCGCACAAACTAGCCTTTAGAGTTTAAAGGGAGTTCGGATTCGTAAATCAGACGCGCGGTGCCATCTTGCCGACGATGCGTAATGCACACTGAATCGGTGTTATGAAGAGCGCGCAATTTAGCCTAGATCAAAATGGCGACCCGCGTTGTAGCATCCCCACTCTTGGCGAACTTTAACATGGCTGTCCGCGTAGTATAGCTGCACCCCCATCCGCATTACCATCTTTAAGTCTGGGGATATAGACTAATGGAAACGGCATCCCTCCCTTCTGCACTTTTTACCCATTCCACAAGGGCTCACTTAAGATGCGGCGAGCATGACCAGGATGGTAAAGTTTCCTCCTTCGATCTCGGAACGGTAACCCAAAGCCGTGCGCTGAATAATCAGTGAAAGACGTATCCTACAAACAGGGTGTAGTCAGTGCACACCCCCTCCCCCCCCCCCTCCCCCCCCCTCCCCCCCCCCCCCCCCGCCTTGGAAATATAGACAAACATTACGACCATAACGACCGGAAGGAAAGAAAAAACGAACGGTAAAGCAACGTATAAAAACGAATATTTACGCAAATGCACATCCCCCCCCCCCCCCCCCTCCCTATCCTTGGAGATTTAGATTAACATTACGACCATTATAACGACCGGAAGGAACGAAAAAACGAACGGTAAAACAAAGGATAGTGTTAATAAGGAGTGAAATGCATGGCGTACCCACCCAATAAGGGGGCGGTGATGGTATACGCCCCCTTTTATGCCCGAAACATACTATCATTATACACAACTAACTACAGTCAATATTATAGCCTACTACCTTTTAACAAATCATCGCCACTCTGCTCGGTTTACGACCAGTGAAGTGACTTAAAGTTGTGTTCTTGATAAATATTCAATTAGGGCGTAATCAACGTGGGCTTGGTATTAGTGGACTACGCCCTATAAGAAAACAAATACATTATTAGAGCCTCCATCTCTGACGGTAAAAGGAAGCTCGTCCAGGCAGTGGACTAACTAACCCAATGTCGTGCCCTAGATAAGTACGTAGTCAGCATAGGGTGGAGTTGATGAAGGTATTAAAGGGACTTAGTAACATTGTCCAAATCCTCAAAATACAACTGAAATTCTAGCGGTTCCCTCATACCTTGATGTATGAGGGCTCACTTAAGATGCGGCGAGCATGACCAGGATGGTAAAGTTTCCTCCTTCGATCTCGGAACGGTAACCCAAAGCCGTGCGCTGAATAATCAGTGAAAGACGTATCCTACAAACAGGGTGTAGTAACAGAAAAAAGCATGGGACAGGTTTCGGTTTTTCAAACTTCCCTTTCATTAAAAAGATATTTACGATTGAAGTGTTCAGATGTCAAATTATCCAATGGATCGTCAGAACCGTGTACAACGTGAGTGCAATGAGTTAGTGAATGTCACTTTGCATTTTTGCTCATTACTCGGCCATATAAAGTCCATTTAACTTGAAATTGTCACACGACCCTCAGTGGACATATCAGATAACAACAATATACATTGTATCCACCACTCATCGCTTTTTGCACATGTCGACAAAGTTACTAGATCCCTTTAATATAACTACAAATACGCGGTCGCGGGGTTGTAGAGAGCGGTCCGACCATTCGTAACTATAGACCAGTTGGTGTGCACTACATTACACTGTGTAACTTGTAAGTGTGTATTTCACACCGTGCGCAAGGCGTTCACAAGATGGCACCGCGCGTCTAATGTACGTCCAATGAACACTACCCCTCAATCACCCCTATATCTACTACACCCATCAACCCATATTACACACCATGCACCCCCATTACGCTCCTCTGCACTCTGTTAACCCTTGGTTTTAATAACCGATGACTGGGTATGCCACCGTACTATACCCAAAGCCGTGAGCTGCATTGCATAATTTGTTTTCGCCAAGGAACTGAATATTTTACGCGGGAGAGCCTGTTTTTTTCCCCCGAAGAACGCAAGCCACCGAGCACGTCGCAACCATTCCGAAATCGATCGGTCATTTTAGTGCATTCGAGACGAGTTTCGCGCCGATAAAAAAATATATATCCCGTCTCCTTACTGACAGTAAAAATTGGCCTTGTCATCCAAAACACTAAGAGCCGAAGGATGATTTTGAAATGAAGGAAAAGCAAGAAGGGTTGGTGAATATATGTTCTCAGAATGATTGATTTACATCGCAATCTTCATAACAAAAATATTAACTAATACAACTATTGTAACTATATAGGTAAGGAGCTGAATTTCCGGAAGACGCATCTTTTGTTGTTTTATTTTTCATTTATAATGGGGGAAATGCTCAACTTGGCGAAAGGGCACGGAATTGGCGACTCGACTTCACAAAGCCCGGAAAAACGAACTGTTTGGTAAGTGGATGTGGACAATCGGAACCCGGGAAGAGCACGTGTCTAGCGGCCACATTGGCAGGCCCGGTAACGTGTCACGATCATGATGAATTGCATTTTATTCCGCTATATTTCATCTTTCTTCCCTCCTTTTCGAGGTCGCAGGCTGCGGCGTAGCTATAAAACGTGATAAGGGGAGCAAAACACCTCCCATCCCTCCTCCTCGTCCTCATCCTCGATCTTCTCCACTGAGAGAATTCTTGCCTCTTCACGGTCCGACAACTCTAAAGGCGGAGGAATTACTACACGAGAGGAACGTTCTGGTCGATCTGTCAGATCTTTGCTTTTCGCATATATCGGCCCTGGCCTGGCTCGAAACTTAGCCAGCGTCCCTCGGATGGTGACGATAAAGAGGATGTCTCGGACGTGACTAATCGTAAATGATTGCACGTGCCTCTATACAACCATACCATCAACAACAACAACAACATAAAGAGATGAACAACCTATATGTTCATGTTTAGTTTACGTTCTGTATAATGGCGCCCTCCCTCTCCTAGGATAGGACCCTTATGTAACTATCTTCCCTGCACCTTGCCCCTCCCCCCCCCCCCCACCCCCACCCCCACCCCCACCCCAACTCGGTTTTGGATGAACCTGACAACGCCATCGCATTTGTTCTTCCTCATACCATTATCTTTATTCCCTATTTTGGAGGACGCACGCAGCAACATCCGTCCCACTTTATTTCCCCCACCTTAACCCTGCCGACACTACAAGCACTCTAGGCGTGTTGTAAGTCAGTGGCCTTTTGGGGGGAAACGGTTCTGAAGGACTCTACGAAGTAAAGCCTTTGAGCGCGGTCGCCGCGGCCTTGCAGTACGTATACGATGATGAGGGATGGCAATAACTTTGCCTACCGCGCCATAATCGACGATCCGATATCACGTTTGCGGCAGACGACGGGAAGTACATTATACTGTTATATACGTATAGTAGAAGTCTAGAAAGACGTGGGAGATTTTACTTTTTTTTCCCCAAGCCATTTCCAGGATATTCGCCTGCCTCCTTCTTCGCCTTCTTCATCTTCTCCATTGGCGCTCCCTGTTCGTCCCTGCATCAATCCGTCCGTGAGGAATTATCCTCAGTGGCGTATCTTGTATTTTACGCAGATATGGAGTGGGTCAATACGGTGGGGGCTGCGTTTTCCACGAGGAGACAGGGAGTGTTGCATAAAGTGTTGCATAAAAAGTTGCGATTAATCGCACAGTTGCGATTGGTCGCAAGTCAGAAAACGCGCGCAATTGACCCAATCAGATTTGCGCATTTAGGCGCATTTTTGGACTTGCGATTAAACGCAACTTTACGATTAATCGCAACTCTGTATGCAACGGAATCTGATTCCCTTTGAGAGGGTATCATATCACTGCCTATGCAATGTGTGTATATTCTATGTTGTCCTTTTTTCTTCCATTTGCAGGAGGAGGGGGACAAACCACCAGGGAGGGGCTAAGTCCCCCTCTTCTCCACCCCATAAGCTCTGCAAGCCTCCGCCACTGATTATCTCCGGTTCCTCACGCATCGCATCATCGGCTCCGCGCGTTCAATCTCATTTCCTTTCTGCATTAATAACTGCATAATGTCCGTCCGACTTTCTAAATCAGCTCAAGTGCTAAACCTCATCATACTGTCACACGCGGCCTCCCTCTCTCTCTCTCTCTCTCTCTCTCTCACACACAGACACACAAACACACACACACACACAGACGGACAGACACTATAAGACAGACGGACTCATAGTTACGTACATATTATTATACCTACAATATTTTCTCTCTCCCTGCCTTCTTTTGTATGTAGGCTTCCTAAATGATTGTGAGTATTTTCAGAGAACCCTAACTGCCTAAGCGATTAATTCAGGAGAACGATTTTGAAGACATGAGGAGATCAGTACCGACTAAAAATATCGAAGAATGATAGGGCGGTTTGTATACATTTGTGTTAAATGTGTAGCTTTTTTAAAATTCAAACTTACATAGTGTCACCATAATTAACTCAAAGCTCTAATTAAGAAAGACATCAACAAAACTATAAAAAAAACACTTCAATGAGCCTTTCACGTGAGGTGAATGATACAATAGATGTAATACCAAGAAGGTATTTGCTTTCTAATACCTCCTTGGTTATACATCGGAACCCTTTTTCCCCATGTATGAAGGGGAAGGACTTCTCCTCAAAGATCTGCCAGAACCAAAAGTCTGCTAATGGAACTTGTGGGACAAGAGTCTTCCTGTAGTATATCGGCTGGGGGCGTAATCCCAGCCTACTTCTGATCGGGACTATACCGTATATCCCCCTTTTTTAAACTTTCTTTCCGCGGCGTCTGGTAATCGGAGCCTACTTGACTAATCGGTGACGAGATCTCGCGAGATTTGCAAACCTTTCGTCGCGTCACGTTTAGTTTCAAGGTCATGACCCGCATAATCTGCGTATATTATGGGCGTCAGTTGCTTGGGCGCTGACAGGAGGGTCCAGAGTGGTCATATCATTGGGGGACACACGGGAGAGCAGAACAGGGGGACAATCTTCGCATTGCATACAATTATAAAGGTTTTTAAACAATTAAGATAAGACTAGTAGACTGAAGTCACCAGGACATCTCTGATCGATACCACTGTATATCGGGGGCAGTATGGGGCTAGTGCTAAAGACCTATAAAGAGAGGGGTGGGTTGAAAAGGGGGCCACGTACAGCTCCCACGATCGAGAATCAAAGACACGTAATACACGAGCAATCGGTAAATCCTGGCGCGAGCTAAGACAGAGTCACGTCTTGGTTTGCACATGAACCTATTACAAGTAGGTTCATGGTTTGCATAACCAAAATATCGATCCTGTTCGACTAGACCAAGGAGATAGTAACTCCTTGACTAGACACATACTAGTTACGCTGGGTGTGTGGGAGTACGCATCGGTGCAGGACACCTCTGCTCCATGTTGTTGTGTGGCATGACGCAGGGAATATATCGAGGGGTGGAGGTGAAGTAAGGGACAGTGCGCCCAAGATCGGAAACAAGTGGCACCGATGAGACACGTCACAGTAGGCGTACTACCCCCCTGTTGGCACTTAGGGCGCTATAACGGAGAACAGACTAAGAAAGAAAATCAACAAGAGAATATTGTTTATAAACAATGGTTTGTTGATCCAACAACACCAACTCACGTCCGATCGAAACAGATGGTAATGGCATTAGTCTTAGATCTTGATAGCGAGCCAACTTGAGTCCTGAGATTTGAAAAGCATCTTCCCAAGCGTCTGACATCTAAAAGCCGGCGCTTCTGTCACATCCACTCAGGTTCAGCGTTGTGATCACATATTTCACGGTTTGTGACCACGTGACCATGATTCTCGCCGATGGGTTTGAAACCGAGGCTGCGTCTCTCGGATGGGAAGTTGAATAGTGCTGAGACTTCTCGCGCTGGAGAGGGGGAACAAATGAGCGATATAATCGACTAGAATATTTTCTACTCGGATGGTGGCGATAAGGGGTGGTCCCAGACGTAAATAAGCAAAACTACTGAAGGCGTCTGTAAAACCCGGCCCCAAACCAACGAACCAACCTTGAAATTGATAGTCATCATGGACGAATAAAGAAAATATTCTATTGGCAAGGCTTGGAACAACTTCGAAAAGGGCTCGATGCTCCTGGCCTGCTTAGCCAGGGTTGGAAAATACTTTTTGATTAATTTGTCATTGGTGTAAATAAATGACCCGCATAATCGGGTAATGATTAATTGCAAATCATTAACTGGCGACTCGTGCATGCGGTAGGAGAGTCCTTGGGACTTGATGGGTACGAAGAACAAGGGCGATCGGTGAGCCGCGTATACCATGTCTAAAAGGTCGAGCGTGTCCCTAGATGACCCGTCCAGCATGCAGCCGACCGTGAGTCGACTGGCCGCGTTCCGGATTAGGTCCAAGGTCACACGAGCCGCTCGCTACGAAAGTGGCCGAAGAAGCGGCGAAGCTAAAGATTAGACGAATGTGGGACAGTATATAAGGGGAAGGCGAGTTGCCCCTAATTATTGCCCTAAGCTTATTCGCCTGTCAAAACGGGAGGGGATCAAATTTAATTGAGAGGAAGGCCATTTTGCCCTCTTGTTCTCCATTGATGAGACGCTCATGTGCACCCCCCCCCCCCCCCCCCCCCCACACACACACACACACACCAATACATGGCGCAGTTTGTCCACTATATCCCACGTCTGACACTTGACGGTTGACCATGGGCCCTGACTACGCAACTTTGTGTCTGAGCAGATCTGAGTCGTTCTCTGACCAATCGGATATCTGGGGGTTGACCGTCCGGATTATACCCGAAATAGCCACGAGCGCGCCTCTAGGGCTAGCTAGCAAAATCCCGGCGTTAAAATGAGACGAAGGACAGATGAGATGGATGATACATCGGTCATCTCTGGCACGAATTTTAGCCTTTTGTCGAGGCCCTGCGCAATGTGTCAAATGCCCATGTAAGCGAACGGTCCGAACGCGATGTTATGTGGAGCGCGCGACTGTGTGGTCGCAAAGGACTTTACCTTACAATGATAACAGTCATAAAGAGCCTTGAGTAAAGGCTACATTGAAGGGCAGATCGAGAAGTCATCATTATTGTGTATGCAACACGATTTTACTTTACTTTCAGAGTCATAATATTTATTCTTGATGCAAATTGTATAAAAGTTGAAAGCACATAGATTTATACTACTATACTACTACTACTACTACTACTACTACTACTACTACTACTACTACTACTACTACTACTACTACTAGTAGTAGTAGTAGTAATACTACTACTACTACTACTACTACTATACTACTACTACTGAATATGATAAGAAGTTAAGAACCATATTATATTAAATAAGGTCCCTCCGAACCGTAAACGAATTATGCCTCCACATATTGACTTATCAATAAAAGGATTGTTTTCAGCGAAAAGGGATAATAATTATTTATTTCTGACTCACTGCAGGTGTAATTTCACATGTTTAATCTGCGATCGTATCAGGAAAGGATCTTGAATGCGTGCACTTAATATGTCACAAGTTGTTGTGTTTGTATGTATGACAAATAAAATGAAAATAAGAAAAGCATGTCTTTATAATGATAATTTCACGAGCAATACATGATTACATTCGAAGTTGGCACATGTATACTGACATCGCGCTTTCACAAATTCCCTGTGGCTTTGACGAGAAAGGAAGAGGAAAAGAAAAGCAAAGCAAAACTAGAGAAGGAAATCGGAGCAGCAGTCTGCAATCAATTTGCAAAATGATACAGATCTTAATATATATATATATACGTTATCCGTATTATCACCAACTTAAGGAAGTGTGTTAAGCGGTTATTAGACCGACGTGACACGTTCACTTACTAACATTTCGTTCTAGAGTGTATTGAAAAAGCGGGGAAGATAAATTATGTTTTATCACGAGTATAGTTACAACGAACTTGTAAAAACGAGTATTATAGTCAGTCAATGTGGTTTAAATCAAAGCTCGGTAACATGCCGGTTAAAAAAACGTAAACCTACTCGTTCGTAATCTATAATAAGTAGTTGACTGTGAAAGTGAAAATGGTGATATTAATCATCACCAGATTATTAGATAATTTGAAATGAAACCAAAAGTTCGACTGACACTGTCAAGCCGTGTGTGATTGATTACGGATGTGATAATACGTGGTAAGGCGATATGGGTAAGTAGGCCTACTGTAGTTGGAGACTATCTAAATATTCGGTTGCCATTTATAAACAAGTTCCCTACTAGATCTTAGAATCCCCATAGTGTTACTACAGGGTCAGTCAGGATCGCGAAGGCAATGGGTTAATTGAGATAATACGAATGATGACATGATTATATGTTATCCATTACCATCATTACGTGATAACCATTACGTGCACGAGTGTTGAAGAGAGACTATACATAATCCGATAGTATCGTACGATTATACTTTACGTGACAAAATTACGTCGGTTCGAGATCCGTGCGCGGACTTCTTTTTTCTTACGCTTTCTTTCGTTCTTTTTGTTGCTGTCGTAGGTTACTATATTGATTTATCAAGTCATATATGTTATGTATTAGTCTTTTGCGTATTTTACACTGTATTTCGTTCATGAATATATTGTTTGTTTGTTTATTTATTTGTTCAAAAAAATATCTGCTTCAAAGCTCGGGTAAAACCCTTAATAGACCAGTTCGTAGATAGCATTGGGGCCCGGATATGGGTCGTTTGACCCCTTGACCATTGAATTTACAATCATGGGTAGGATATAAAGCTTTTACTCTGTGCAGTCATGTTCAGAGTGGCAGATGGTTGTCATGGGATATCCTTTGTTACTTTCATGAGAACAATTGATCAACCTACGCAACAAGGAATTTCCAATCGATGTACTCAAGAATAATAAGTAAAGAACCTTATACAGTCCTTTCAATTCGATGAATGCCGCATTGGGGCGATTGACCTTTGTATTGCGCATGCGCAGATTGTAACTACGAACTGGTGTATTGTCAAAACACTGCATACATTTACTGTCGATCACGTTTATTATATTCATATTTAAATATAATTCTACGGAATAAGACGGAGAATACTCTCAGAATAAATATATCAGGATAAAATTACGTCATCACCCAGTTCAAAGGTCATCAAGCGTGGGGATTCTACACCGCGCGTCGCCATTTTGAACTAGGCATATAGATTGTGCGCACTGCATAGCAATTCTTCCGTGTGCCTTACACATCGTGCGCAAGGCGCAAGATGGCACCGCGCGTCTGATTTGCAAATCCGAACTATAACTTTAAAGGGACTTAGTAACATTGTCCAAATCCTCAAAATGCAATTGGAATTCTAGCGGTTCTCTAATACTTTGTTGTGTTCGTATTAAGAAAAAACGCATGGGACAGGTTTCGGTTTTTTGAATTTCCCTTGCGTTAAAAAGATATTTACGATTGAAGTGTTCAGATGTTCAATTATCCACTGGATCGTGTACAAAGTCAGTGCAATGAGTTAGTGAACATCACTTTGCATTTTTGCTAATTTCTCGGCCATTTAACGTTCATTTAACTCGAAATTTTGACACAATACCCTGTGGACATATTAGTTAACATCAATATACATTGAATCAACCATTCATCATTTTTGCACATGTCAACAAAGTTACTAGATCCCTTTAATGTTTTGTGGTAGAGAAAGTGTTAATCTCTTCAGTATCGTCCACAATGAAAATATCATAACTCAAAGTGTTGTTGTTGTTGTTGTAGTTGGTGTTGTTGGTGTTGTTGTTGTTGTTGTGTCAGTACTTTATAATTATCAGAAGTAAATCGCCCGATAACGACGTGTAACAATGACGCATGAGCGGCATCTCCCGTGACTGCGCGGATGTCATTAATTTCATACCAACAACAAAAATGAAAAATGAAATGATATGACGATACGGCACTCATTAAAGCGTCATTTTTATTGTGATAATCGGTTCTGACACCACTAATTCGGAGTAATAGGGAGAGGGAGTGTTCGGTAGATAATTCAGATTATTTTGGCCACCGTATCCGTGGAACAGTTTTGTGGCGAATGCGTGTGCGCGATTACCAGCGTGGGTTATTCCTATAAGTATAACTACCGAATGTTTTTACAACGCGCAATAACTATTCATGAACGATATTTATTGGCTCAGCATCAATGCGGCACCAATAGAAATTAAGCATCGCCCCGGCTCCAATTATCATACTTTCCTTCATAACTTTTAATAAATATTCCAATTTGGGAAATATTCTATTTTTTGCCCATAATTTCGGCAGCCTTCTGATGTCACAATTCAAGCTTGAATTATTTTTGTCATGTGATCATGATGTTTTTCTTCGCCGACAGCAATCGGGGTACATTTATTACTAAATGGGAACGCAGCAACGTATACAGTATATAATACAGGCAGTCAATTTGGACCTTTCACTACCAAAGACGCGTACAAGTGTGTATCGGGCATACCGAGTGGGTTAACTAATATAACAGTCCTTCATAATGATTGTGTCCGCGCGAATGTACGATGATGAAGCAGTATAAATTATGTATTCTACGCCTACGTTTTCGCGTAGTTTCTTCGCGATTCTCGCGGGTGAAATTCATTTCCTACACAACGCCACGCCGTGAGAGCGATTGTGATCACGTATAAAGCCCAGGGAGCGCAGGCGATTAATCATGCAAGACGAGTTCTTGTCTGACCCATTTTATTTTGTACTAGTGTTCTGTAAAACTAAATTCAATATTCTAATTTCAAGGCGTATACGTGTAAATATAATTCACACATTTAAACGAGATATGTCCTCTCCCACGTTTCTGATTATAGGCATACTTAGCATTTATTAAAAACATCAAGACCTACGAGGCTACGTTAGACCAACTTAGGGGTCTGTTTTTAACCCTGCTTAACGGTTCCTTTAAATCGAACGGTATACAAAGCATATTGAAGTTACCATCTCAATGTCTGGCATAAATGATATTTATATACTCAGACGCAATATGATAAATATTATGAGGTCGATGAAATTTCACAAAATGTTAAGTGTGAATTACAGAATGTGCGTGCAATATGTAAGAAGATCAACCGTGAAACTATTATTATACCGCAACCACGCTAAAGCTAATTAATATAAAATACATAGCGAGGGAAAAAGGAAAATAAAATAAAACGGGGGAGTAGAAAAGTTGAGCGAGGTGTTTGAGTAAAAGTAGTAGAGAAATTCATCCACAATGAGTGCCACAACAAAGCATATAGGAAAATTAATGTTTGCATAAAATGTTTTCCTTTTTTTTCTTTACCTCGCAACTCCCTCGGTTCCCCCTAAATCGTTCCAGTCGTAATCTCCTTATTCTTCTCTTGCTGTTATTTTTCCGGTCGTGGCTCGCCTGCGGTGATTTATTCACGAACTCGCGCGAGGCCGGGAATCGTGTTGTGCATGCATGCAGCGACCCACAAAGAGGGAGGGGGCTAAAGAAAAGAAACAGAATACTCCAACAATCAAATTGCAAATAAGGAAACAAAAACGAAAATAAATCGTTTAATAAACACCAGCATGCGCGTATTCATCACTTTTAGGATTTGAAATGCTCCATGCCCAGCGCCATCAGACATATTCCTTTTCAGTTTTCTGCATTTTGGCGGGAAAGGTAAAAATTAAACATTCGTTTATATAACGGGTCTGATAAAAAAAGAATTATCTGCAAATCCGTTTTACTTCTTCAACGTCGAATCCACGTCAGTACTTTACTTTTTTTATCTTTGTCTTTTCTTTACAATAATCGAATGTTCGATGTACAAATCTGGAGAAGAAAAAAAAAGAAATAAGATGACAAAATACTTTCGTTTCGCAATAATATTGTTGTACTCGGACAACGAAGGATATTTATGGATAAAATCAATTATTTAAAGGGGGACAAAGCCAATGAGCAGAAGAGGGTGAAATATGATAGAAGGAAGATGATCATGAGACTCATAGGCGGGAATGAGAACATAACAGTGAATGGGAGAGAAGGGGGGAAGGGGGAGAGAGGGTGTTGAGAGGGGGTGGGGTACATGGAGACTGGGGACTAGAGAGAGAGGGGTGAGCTGAGAGGGGGCGGAAATAGCACGAAAGGAGGGGGGCGATTGAAAGGTAAAGGGGGCAAGAAGAGGGAGGGATAGAGAGTAGGCTGAGTGATGGAGGGAGAACGAAAATACGAATATCCAGGGAAGGAACGGATGCTGCATGAACTCGATCTATATCACGTCGGTGAAAATGTCGACGGCCCAGGGAAAATAACTTAATTTTCATGACGAGCCCGAAACGTGACCAGCCATATATTTGGCGAGGGGGAATGCAGGTTTTTGGTGGCGGCGTGCATCGATGTTGGCGACGGGACGGTCAGAGGCACCCATGGAGAAAATGAAGAGTGGGGGGGGGGGGGGGGGGAGAGAAAGGGGGTATAAAGAGATGACAGGGATGAACAGAGAGGGGAGGGTAGGGGGAAGGCATAAAGACTAAAGGTTAACAGAGATGGGGAAAGGAGGGGTCTGATCACGGTTAGGGTGAAATAAGGTACAGAGAGTGCAAGAGGTGGGAATTAGGGGAAAAGAACGCGACGAAAAAAGATGACGGGAGAACAAGTTACAGCCGAGGCAAGGTGGGCGCATGAGAAGAAAGGTCGACCGGGTCAAAATGGGAATTCGATCCAAGAAAGTAACGCACGTACTTTCACTTTCATCAAATGGTTCGTAACCGTTATACAGGAATAACCAAAATAAGATATCGAGCTGTTCAGAATGGGTCTGGGAGCTGGTACATTATTTTAGGTGTAGTCTGTATATGGCTATCTGATCAGATACTAAAGGACATATAACGAAGCATTTGGGTTTCTCTTTTTTACTCGCTGAAATACCCCTTTTGTAAATCTGTTATGTTCACGTATCCCACCGCTGCCACCAGCCGTAGTGATGTCGGCTTCAAGAGCGCAAATAAGCCGCATGTGATTTCACGCATCTGCACTTATTTTGTCATATGCAATTATTTCAAACATTTTCTAGAAGATGCACCCGTCTTGCTTTCAGATATCAAATCGCACTTTTGCCCTTTATCGTCCTTGGAATTACAGAGTCGATGGAGATTCTCATCTACATCAGTTCGGTAATAATATGAGATAATCGATACAGTTCCGCGTGTGATGCGTCATTGAAAATGGTTCTCATTACTAATTTGCCATGCTCACCCACGAACTAGCGCGGTGCCACTTTCGACATAAAAACGTGTCGGCACCACGCCTCATCAGCTAGTCAGTGAAAAGCGGTCTGAATTGAAACGACTAGCTATATTCCGCGGTGCGTGATTGAATGTTTACATCGCAGCCTGGATTCCGCACGCACGCTGCTCGACCTCCCCCGTGATGAAAGTGGAGTATCCCGGTACGTGACTGAGGCTCTCAAGTGTTGGTTCAGGATTAGGTGTCAACGACTCGGCGGGAATGAGCGGGGTTCCAGACCTATTTACGCAAATTTAGGGTCCGTCTCACAAGTTCCTTTCCTCCGCTCTTTCGCTCTGCCTCTCTATCGACGCACCCTGTGTTATCATCTTCCCTGTCCCTCTATCGCTCTATTTTCCTTTTTCTTTTCCTCTCTCACACTATTTCCACTTTCTATCCCTCGCTCGCTCTATTTTCTCATCCTTTACCTCTCTCGCTCTGTTTTCCTTTCTGATCGATCGCCTTTCCGGTCTTTCTCGCCGCATGAAGTAACGATCTGTCTTCGCTTCGAGCAAAGAAAAACCAACCCGAAAGAGAGACCCCGCGTGTGTGCTCAAATCGTTTACAAACCGACAAGATTCCGTGCACAGTCGGCCACATTGTTTACTTTAAAATATGGCGAATATCTCTTAACGAGCACGGTAAAGCGCAAAAACAAAAACAAACGAACGTATGGAATGATACAGCGAAATATAATAACACAACGACGTGCGATGAGGGTCGTTTCCAAAGGTAACTATGTATGTACCCGCGGATCGTGCGTGTCTTGTCGCGGTGAAGCCTTTAAAGGACCACAATAGTCTTAGGAATGTCTTTAAATAATCTTCCAACGTTCTCTTTAATTGTCAAATCTTGGGAGCAGAATACAACATCTAACCAGAGAGGTGGAAGGGTCCTCCCACCTGCCTTATTCATGTTATTGTAAAGATTAGACTCAAAACAATATACGGTACCTTTAATTGTCGGTCTTACAAAATATGTTTGGGCTGTATAACATTGCTCTTTATAATATAGGGATATATTGTTATAATAATAATGATTGTTCACACGACGGTGCAGTTAATGAGCACCGGTTTATTAAAGGGGTAATTTCGAGAGCGGCTTTAAAGTTACAATATTGCGCATTGTCCATGAATGATATAGACTGGTGCGTGGATTATGATTATGATCGCGCGAGGGGAAAAAATTGCATCGCGAAAAGGCGACGGAGCGAGAAAAACAATGGGCGTTCGAATCAGCAGTGTTATTGCGCTCTAGAAAGACGACTCGCCATGTAATTAAAAAAATATTATGCATGATCTCATAAATCGTTGTAGCTACCCCCTTTATGTGTCTTTGTTATGGGCCTTATATTTCGGCTATAATTATTATATATACATACATTAATTTCGCGTTTCCAACAGTTGAAAACATGATCATAGAAACTGAAAGTTCGTCGCAATAGGTTTTGAAGAAGGAGGGAATTCATATAAGTGGATAGTTGTATAAACCAAGTCTTGCGCGAAACATTATAATTATATTAAAAACAGTATGAACAATATTTACTAGTAAAATAACAATGCATGAATGTATAATCTAACTGCCTTCCTGGTTTCGATTTCCATACAGGCAGTTACTTTGCTCTAAACATTCCCAATGATCATGATACAGCCTGCTATATAGGTCGAAATCCATTATCGTGTGGAATGAACACCGTTATTTTTAACGACACGTGCGTGAATATAATTTAATTTGAACGCGATTAAATTAAAGGGGTAGTACAGTTTTGGTAAGGCTGAACTTAAGTAACCAAAACCTGCACAGTAACATCACAAACTAATATTTATAACCCCACCATGCTCGAAAGGTATACAAAAATACAAACGACTAAGTAAAAAGCCTGTTATCATTCAAAAGGCGCCATTAAAACACAAGAGGGCGCTCTCTAATAAGGCATTGGTTTCAACCAATCTTCATACAAAATTATGCATGTGATGTTTTGTTGAAATAATGATTAAATAGAGACATCTTCAACAACTATTTAAAAACCGTTTTTGACAATTTTTGAAAAAGTGTAAGCATTTTGGTTTTCTTTTTTTTTCTCAAAAAATCATCGTATTTATTTGGGGCCCAAATAATTACGATCGGATATATTTATTGATATTTCAGCCATTTCTAAATCGATTTTGACCAAATAAAGTTTATTCTGCCATTAAAATTGCATGTTCTTTCAAATTCGACACTCTGTTTTTCATTACCTCACGAAAAAATTGTGTTGTGCAGCGCCCTCTCTAACAAAACTGAACTACCTCTTTAACATCAAACGGAAAATTGAAGAAAACATAATAAAAATAAAAAGATACTGGTTGGTAATTTTTTTATCGTAATTATGTGTCCTTTATGAGGTATATATAGGCTACATTAACCAGCCATATATGAATTATGCATCAATAATAATCCGTCATCGCGTGCATTCTGATTGATTTCAAATTTAATGTTCGGGGGAAAAAAGGGAAAACAGAAACGGAAAACAAGAGCATTGTTAGGAGAGTACAAAATTAGCACAATCAACTTTACAGCATTTTTCCGTACTCTACATAACGCAGTGTGTGTGAGTGCGTATCAAATCGGTATGATCATATAATAACTATTTGATATTACGTATGCACGCTGGTATTTCTGGGCGTGTATTTTCGTGTGTCTGTATGCGTGCGTGCGTTCAAATTTGTATGTGTGTATTTGTTGGAGTAGCGTGTGTTATATGTGTGTGCATAATATCGACATTCCAGTCCATGCACGCAACGGCTCCGCGGCACGTGTTTTAACCAATAGATAATACAACATCTCGGAAGCAATGAGTTAAAAATAGACCCACAAAAATGAACGAGATTTCCTCAGGCTTACCCTGGCCGTTCATAACCACAAATCTGATGGCTCGCCTCCTCAATTTCATCGGGAAATGTCAGATATTAAATCGGTCGTAATACCACGGCCGTATTAAGCCCGGCGAAATCTCCCTGGAAATACAATTAATAGGTCATTGAAAACCAAGCCCGCGAAGCCTGGCTCGGCGAAAGCATGCTTCCGAGTAGTTATAAATATGCGCTCCGCATATATTGTGTTTGAGTTGCCAGCTTGTAAACACGTATAATTTGTACTACGCATAAATTATGAATGTTTACGTAGTGCAGTTCGAAGACCGATACAAATAAGTTACGCAGTTATATGATACATCATTGCGGTGCGTGTATTATAATAGGTATGAGGGTTTGTCGGAAATGATAATATAGTATAGATAATATAGCTCTTGGAATCCCTCTCCCACCCCCCCCCCCCCCCCCTCACATGGGAAATCAAGCCCTACCCCCTTTAAACCCCGTCTTAACAGGCCCCCAAAGTCGGGGTAGCGCGATCCTGATACCGTCCGGGTAAGAATCTTCCCCTTCCCGTAGCCGTATGGACGGTACAATTGGGGTAGCGTCCAGACGACGTCCGGGTAGATTTCAACCATTAGAATCCCATTTGATTTGACCCCGGTTACTCCCCAGGTAGCAAGCCAACGTTGGTCCAACGTTGGACCAACGTTGTCCAATTTTTTCGGCAACGTTGGTCCAACGTTGTCCGGCAACGTTGGACCAACGTTGCTTGCGTACGCCCAAACAACGCTGCTCCAACGTTGGCGAAAACAAAATACCAACGTTGGATCAACCTTGGTCCATCGTTGGAAAGTTGTCATTTGTCAACGTTGGACCAACGCTTTTCCAACGTTGATCCAAGGTTGGTATTTTGTATTCGCCAACGTTGGAGCAGCGTTGGTTGGGCGTACGCAAACGTTGATCCAACGTCAAAGCAACATGTGTCCAACAAGCATCCACCATATTTCCAACAAGCATCCAACATGTCTCCAACACTCATCCAACAAGCATCCAACATGTCTCCAACAAGCATCCAACATGTCTCCAACAAGCATCCAACGTTGGTCCAGCGTAATTCACCAACATTTCTCCAACGTTGGTCCAACGTTGGTCCAACGTTGATCCAACGTTGGTCCAACGTTGATCCAACGTTGGTCCAACGTTGGTCCAACATTGGACCAACGTCTCACCGTACTAAAAAAATTAAATTAATATTCATATGACACGCCTATTGGTGATATCTAGAACATCCTATCCTAGCTTTCCCTTTACCTAAGACTAACCCTAACCCTATTCCTAGTCCTATTCCTATCCATATAGTCCTATTCCTATTCCTACACTCACTACATCTACATCATCCACTCAGCTTTATATAACCTAGCTTCTGTGTTAATATTTGTTTGATGGTTGGTATTTCGATAAAGTTGAATGTTTGGATAAAGTTTTAAGAATTTACACAAATACATCATGGAAACAAACCTTTAGAATGTTTTTGTAGATAAATAACTTACATATATTTCAAATAATGAGCAAATAATAACATTGGATTCATTCTGAACAATCAAATAACATGATTATTAATGCTTTTTGCAGTCAATGATAACCACTCATGAATATTCATGAATAATAACCAACGTTCATCCAACGTTGAACCAACGTTGATCCAACGATGGCATACATCCTGCTTTCAGCAGCTAATTTTAAATCCTTTTATTATGCAAGGGGGTTTTGACCACCTGTGCTACGAGTAAAAAAATTACCTTTTCTAACATAACAGCTACATGTAGTGAACAACAGATGTGAAATGTTGGATTCTCGTTGGATTAACGAACGTTTCACTGTGGGTTACCGATGTCGATCCAACGTACTCTAACGAGATTGTCCAACCTCCATTTCACTTTGAGTTACCGATGTTGATCCATCGTTGGTGTTGTAATATAATACAAGTAGGCGAAATGCCATGTGTAACTCTGGCATAACAATAATAAATACTGGTAAATTACAAACTTGAGTGTCAGGGTAGACTACCGGACACCCAGAAGATGGAACCAGGGGATTATTCTGCCCCTTTCGTACGGTTAATTGTCATCCTCTATGTAAGACCGACATTTACCTTAATGCAAAATGGTTTAACGTGCTAGTGCCAGGGTGGACTACCCAACGCCTAGATGATACCAAGGGATTATTCTGCCCTAAATGGTATTCATCTCTATCACAAATCTAATCTATCCGGGGGTCTGAGACGTCGAAGTGGGTAGCGCCTGTCACGTTCTTGCGAGGGCGGCTTCACCTCACTCCAGCACGCTTCTGGGACCTCCGTTTCCTCGTTTACTGGAACATGGATGTTACCTTCAGGTGCGCGACGCTTCTTTAGATGATGTCTGTTCCAGCGATATACCGCCCACCTTTCTCATTCTGGATGTGGTACGAGCGGGTCGTTGAATCTTGAGTTGTCACTACGCCAGGTTTCCATTCTTTTCCCACTTGGTAGTACACACGTTCTCCAGACTTCAACACCGGCAGCGACTTGGCACCCTGGTCATAGTATCGCTTCTGCCTCTTCTGGAGCTCTTTCTTCCTACTAGCTATGCACCGTTGATAACGAACAGTACAGTTCTCAATAAAGCGTTTTCTGGATGGTATATCCGGTCACACATCAACCGTGAAGCTCGCCTCCCAAAATGGATTCAAATTAGCATTTCTACAACACAGGTCATGGCGAATCGAATCAGACATACAGTCACTTTCACTTCAGACACCATGTTGTAATATAATACAAGTATAGGCACACGAGTATAGTTGAAAGCTTACTTTATTAACTGCTTGTAGATCGATGGCCCAACTCATACATGGTTTCTTGACACCCGATAATATACATATCGATCCTATATGGTAATTCACCGGGGATGGCGCACTTCTATTTATGATTGTAATTCTACTTGAGTCCACTCATTACTGTTGGTCTAACAAGATTGTCCAACGTCTTTTTCACTGTGAGTTAACGATGTTGATCCAACGAGATCGTCCGTCTTTTTCACTGCGAATTACCGATGTTGATCCAACGTTGGTCCAACGAGATTGTCCAACGTCTTTTTCACTGCGAGGTACCGATGTTGATCCAACAAGATTGTCCAACGTCTTTTTCACTGCGAGTTACCGATGTTGGTCCAGCGTTGCTCCAACGAGATTGTCCAACGTCAATTTCACTGCGAGTTACCGATGTTGGTCCACCGTTGGTCCAACGAGATTGTCCAACGTCCATTTCACTGCGAGTTACCGATGTTGGTCCAACGTTGGTCCAACGAGATTGTCCAACGTCCATTTCACTGCGAATTACCGATGTTGGTCCAACGTTGGGCTAACGAGATTGTCCAACGTCTTTTTCACTGCGAGTTACTGATGTTGGTCCAACGTTGGTCCAACGAGATTGTCCAACGTCTTTTTCACTGCGAGTTACCGATGTTGATCCAACGTTGGTCCAACGAGATTGTCCAACGACTATTTCACTGCAAGTTACCGATGTTGGTGCAACGTTGGTCCAACAAGATTGTCCAATGTCCATTTCACTGCGAGTTACCGATGTTGGTCCAACGTTGGTCCAACAAGATTGTACAACGTCCATTTCACTGCGAGTTACCGATGTTGATCCAACGTTGGTCCAACGAGATTGTCCGACGTCTTTTTCACTGCGAGTTACCGATGTTGGTCCAACGTTGGTCCAACAAGATTGTCCAACGTCCATTTCACTGCGAGTTACCGATGTTGGTCCAACGTTGGTCCAACGAGATTGTCCGACGTCTTTTTCACTGCGAGTTACCGATGTTGGTCCAACGTTGGTCCAACAAGATTGTCCAACGTCCATTACACTGCGAGTTACCGATGTTGGTCCAATGTTGGTCCAACGAGATTGTCCAACGTCTTTTTCACTGCGAGTTACCGATGTTGGTCCAACGTTGGTCCAACGAGATTGTCCAACGTCTTTTTCACTGCGAGTTACCGATGTTGATCCAACGTTGGTCCAACAAGATTGTCCCAACGTCCATTTCACTGCGAGTTACCGATGTTGGTCCAATGTTGGTCAACAAGATTGTCCAACGTCTTTTTCACTGCGAGTTACCGATGTTGGTCCAACGTTGGTCCAACGAGATTGTCCAACGTCTTTTTCCACTGCGAGTTACCGATTGTTGATCCAACGTTAGTCCAACGAAATTGTCCAACGTCTATTTCACTGCGAGTTAACGATGTTGATCCAACGTTGGTCCAACGAGATTGTCCAACGTACATTTCACTGCGAGTTACCGATGTTGGTCCAATGTTGGTCCAACGAGATTGTCCAACTTCTTTTTCACTGCGAGTTACCGATGTTGGTCCAACGTTGATCCAACGAGATTGTCCAACGTCCAACGAGTTCCAACGAGTTTGCAAGTTTCCGACGTTGGTCCAACGTTGGCTTGCTACCTGGGGTCCATGTGAAGACAGAGGGCATCTGGTGTGGCCTATGATATGGTTTACTTGACACTCATTTTCAAAGCAAAACGATCTACGTTTCATGTTGGAGTCTACTATGCATAGTCATGATGTCATCATGTCCATCTCCCAACTCCAACATTTTACCAAAAACATTAAACCTAACCCTAACTCTAACCACAACGTCTAGTATCGTGAATCCTCTAAGCTCTCACCATGCTAGTATAATTATATGGTGAGTAGTAGACTAAAATATGTGAGAAGAACCAAAAATGGGTGCCGTGGTTAAAGTTATACGAGAGTCATCTTTGCGATCTGGACTAACGCAAATTTGCATTTAATTTAATTCTCGTTGTCACGCTATAATATCCCTTGATTCCGACCACTAATTAGCCACGCTAAATATGGCTGCCCGCGTTGCCCGCGCGGGGACTATACACGCACGGTCAGTGTTGTTTACTGATTATCCAATGCCTTATCTACTAACTATTAAACGGACTGTTATTTTGCAAGTAACATTATTTACCATTTCGTTTTCGAGAAGATTGTATTCGTATTACGTTTTTACCTGTAATAAGCTTTTCTTGAAAAATGGTATACCGTTTTGTTGCTGGAAAATTGGGCTTTTCATTGTTTTCTGTATTATACATACAGGGAAAACCCAACTCCCTGGATTATGTTTTTTCTTCTTTTTTTATTATCTGCCAATCATGATAATTGAAAATACCATTAAAAACTTAAAGGGATCTAGTAAATTTGTTGACATGGCAAAAACTGATGAATGGTTGATGCAATGTATATTGTTGTTATTCTCATATGTCCGCAGCAGGGTATTGTGTGAAAATTTCAAGTCAAATGGACAGTGCATGGCCAAGTAATGAGCGAAAATGCAAAGTGATATTCACTAACTCACTGCACTCACTTTGTACACGGTTTCAAAACTCCATGGGAGTTTTTCTTATCTGAATACTTCGATCGGTACATATCTTTGTAACAAAAGGGAAATTTGAAACCGAAACCTTGTCCCATGATTTTATTGTTAATACGAAATATACATAGGTGTGAGGAACCGCTAGAAATTAACATTTTATTTTGAGCATTTGGACAATGTTACTAAGTCCCTTTAAAAAACTACTTCGCCAATAATGCTGATAACTACATGCCTGTTCATAAACAACGTTTTCTTTTTATACTGCATGCTTTCTATTGCTTATTACCTATACTTAGCTACTGCAATATAATCATTCAAAGTCGTATAAAAGGTATGGTTACCTCCGAAACATTTACCCATTTATTTCTGTACCAAACAAAATGAACAAAAATTAATGAGCGTTACGTGCTTCGGAAGTCTTTTCAACTTTATCGCCAACTACTTAATAAACGATTGTGCGGGTATAATGATTTTTGAAAGGAAATTTCTAATAAGTTCGAGCAAACATCTGTCATACAAATAATTTATTAAAAAGGGCATGACGTGCATGCCAGCGTATATATGATAAAAATGACAATGACATGGGGGGGGGGGGGGGGGGGTGGGGCGTAGGGGCGTTTAACCTAGATGTGGGGTATATATGGGGGGAGTGGGGGCAACGTTATAAACAGTCATGTCCCCCCACCCCCCCCCCGTAAAGTCATAACGGTGTGGCAGAACGGTTACAGTTCAGTAAAACAAATTCACAGAAGTACAGTTCAAAGTGTAGTATGTAGCATAAATAATTCTTAACACTATTATACAGCAAAAGAGTATTGACTATTGTGTTAAACAAAAACATTTGGTTGCTAAAATCTCATTTCTATAATAGTAAGTGTTATGTTAGCCTACTTATATTTATCCCATATCGTTTAAACATTGCGCCTGGGATTTTTCACTTGTGCATCCGGAAAAAAAAACAGATCTCTGCAGGAAAAAAAAGTATGGTTGATATTGGAATATTGGCATTGCAAGGGTTAAATTCGATTTTTGAGACGGCCCCTTCATCATAAATCATCGCGTGGTTGCGATCGACGCAGTTGATTATACATCGCCAGGCCCTCGGGCGGCCAGGGGGATTGAGCCCCGTATGCGTGCGTGCGTCCGAGCAATGCGAGAGCTAGCTGGAGCATAGGAACCCGGCGTAGCGTGTTAGTAATTATGTCCCCGGGTCTGTCGGGCACGTTCGCTCCAACGCTCCCCCATCGTGCGCTCCGCTCCTCGTCGCCTTGGTCGAACCACGCTGACTGTATCGACCCGCACAGGGCAGACATGTGCTACCGTTTAGTCTCGCGTTTGCAGGCTTCGCGATTCAAAACAACGACGATAGGCCAGGGCTTGGGTGAGAATGCGACCTTGATATTGTCTGTGCGATTTTTTTTCCCGTTGTTGAGGCGCCGGTTCACATCCGCTCCAGTGATTACGGTACGTCCGCATGAAGACTTCACTTTAGCCAACTTGTCTTGAGCGAAGCAGTTTCCCTTGCGATCACATGCAAGTTTGCACGAAATACACGTAAGATACTACCAGAAGGTTAGGTAGACCAGAAAAGTGGGAGCTAGCATCTCCCTGGGTAGACAGTGCAAAGATAAAAACAGAACACCATAGCCCATTTCGCATGGAGACCGGCGTCGAGTTGACGAATGATTTTCAGGCAACGTCGAGAAACTTGAAGTAAATTCTGCTGCCCCGCCCGCCCCCCCCCCCCCCCCCCCACCCCCCCCCCACCCCCAATTTACCATTTGCTTCTCCGCTCGAATATCATTTCAATACTCTGTCTTATAGAACGCTGGTCGAGCAAACTAAAAAAGAGCACAATTTATTATTCTTGCAAAAAAGTTACTCAAGTTCGGTTCGAAAGGAGACCGACCTCGAGAAAACGCCAATAATTCTGCCCCCGAAATGGTCGCCCGCCGACGCTCAAGTAGAACGTCGGTCGGCCGAGCAATCAAAAGAGGAATACACAGTATAAAGGAAGCCGCTCACTCGCACAAGGGCATGATGGATGCAACGTGAACCCGTGGCACTTCCGGCCTGTGATTATTTGCGGCTTGCGTGTCAATAATTATTACGTAACCTCTATCCTCGTCTACGTTTTACTTATCGTTTTTCCTCTACAAATTTGTTGACGAAAGACGGCATTCGAGGCCAACCCTTCACGCTTTAGCTCTAGAGTATTTTTTGTTATCAAAAATAAGCCTCACAACCCACGAGCATATTAAACACATACTAGTATACCAGGGAAATTGGAGTCTCCCTGCTACTACTGATCATAAGGGAACGCGTCCGTAATGAACACACGTAGTCACACGCGCGCGCGCGTAAAACTACGAAGACAGCCCAGGGAGTGGGCTAGGTGGAGGCTAGTCCAGATTCTAGACTTTATTTTAGGCTCACTTCATTATTTATGTCCTTTTTTCCCTCATGACCCAAATCGCTAAATGCGCCCAATGCACCAGCGGTGCACCCGGTCAGAAATACATTGTTTCTTTCGCCTGGCGCACATATTGCGCAATATTTTGACTAAGCGCGATCAATCACTTTTCGCGGGGGGAAAAAGGTGAAGCGAGTCGAGACCCCGTCTGTATAGGTGGAGGCAATACGGGAGACTAGAATCCTTACATGGGACTGGGGGGGGGGGGGGGGGGGGGGCAATAGCCTCCGTTTATCTCCTCCCCCTCCCCCTTCTCCCTCCCTTCCCCCGGGCAACTACGCAACTGCAATTTCGAGTCCGCTGACTTCTACTTGACCGCGAGCGAGGGAGCGAGACGGACCCAGATTCCGCCGTCATTTAATTAGGAGAAAATAGGCCTAATGTATTCCCCCGCTGTGCCCGTCGATCGTACGCGATGTAAATCGTTCCGTAATCAGAACCAGGGCGAAGTTGGCGATATGATAAATTTACGTCAGTTATACACTCCGCACTCTTCCATATTTATCTCAATAACATTGACAGTCTTCCATACCTCTTCTTTATTTTCATTTTAACAAGTCCACATGACGATTTAAAAGTGGAATTTTTCAATTTCACGGCCACGTTCTTCTAAATTCGCAGTCAGCAAAGAAACGTATACACGTTTTCCAAGTCGATCCCTTACGGACATGTTCGTTTCGCTAATTATATGGCTTATATATCAGTCGCTAATATCTCAGTTTGGTTTAATTCTCGTGAGTGACGCACGTTGAAATGGTAAACATTGACAAACACTTATATATTCGATAGTATTCTCATAATCTCGCCGACGTCTATCTACAACTATACTATGTCGGATTCAAACAAAGAACGAAGGGTTTTTATCGTAGGTTATGCACCCGTGCATGAACATGAAAGCGCTGTATAAAGCCCGTAATAATTTGTTGATGTTATGGCCCCTGAAATTACATATTACATTTTTGTTATCGGTAGAGCCTAAATACAACACAATTACAGCTGAATTTACAAATACAATCATACTCTTTGATCAGTCTGAACAATTTAAAATACAATTGTTACCATTCTAGTTCTTCTGTAATTGGGCCAAATACTCGAACGTAAGTTTGTGTTGGTTGGTTGGTTGGTTGGTTGGTTGGTTGGTTGGTTGGTTGGTTGGTTGGTTGGTTGGTTGGTATTCTTCTGATGTTGTTCTGTAGTCCCTCGTTGCGTACGTTATTTAAAGTACAATGTCAATGTTTTGCCTAGTTTACGTCAGTTCATGCACACTGCACAGCGTGCCGATTCTAAGAAGTTCAGTTCCAAGTGCATATGCGGCAGCGGTGGGATCGTGCATGAGTGCCGCCTGTGCGTACATTCTGCAGACCGCTTAACCCTTGGCTTTACGTAGCTCTCTCACTAGTCTCAGTACCTTATGGACAAAGTTTGCCTGTTCGTGACGCTTTACTGAACAGTTTACGTAATCGTCTATAAATATAATGGCGTAGCCCCACTATTATCGTATGGTATCTCCTTCCGTTTCCTATCCGTTTGACATCCGGAATGTACTAGCCGGAAACGAAATGATGCGGACCAAGTTCGGAATGGACTCGTAGCAAGGGCGTCAACAGCTTCTCATAAGTGGGGGACATCGCGAGGGAGCGAAGCGACCGAGCAGAGGAGGGTGTGGGAGGGTGTGTCCCCTTCCCACTGTATACTAGGGACCTTTCACATTTTGGGGGCTAGAAATTGTGCGATTTGGTGCATACCTGAGACCGAAATTGATCATTCGCGCGAAACAAAACGTCATGCGGAGCTTCAACATTTTGGTCGGATATTATACGGAAAGAGATACAGAACAGTTGGACTAGGACACTAGTCACTAGGCTATAATAAAGTGGGACGTTATGCTGTAAACATCGAATCATTGCAAAGTTGTTAATTAATTCTACATATGAAACCCTCTGGATACCATCCAAATAAATTGCTTCTGACTTTACTGGGTCACTTTACAGTATAATAATTGAGAAAGTGAACAACATTCTATACTGAAGTCAAGACACAGTTACAAATTTTCAAAAGCAAAAACGTATAATTGAATTCAGGATAAAGAACCCCGAGAGGTATTATTTAATCGGTCTCTGGTTGGATCTGTTTGTCTTCAACTGCGTTTCGTTTTACGGATGATGTCTCTATATTCTTCTCTTATATATTGATCGATTTCTTCGACAAACGATTTGAAATGCGTCGCCAGTCCAAGGCGAGGAAGGGCAACGGAGAATGAGAAGGGTGAAATCTTGCGTGAAGCCGCGTGGGGTAATTGGAAAGTGCTGGGAGATAGTTGCAGGAAATTCTGCTAACAAGATCGGAACGTGATGCGAAGACGACCGTCTCATGCGATTAAAAGAAAACTGAAGAAACCCCCCAAAAAGGAAAACCATGCAGAGCCCGGGGAAAACGTAACAGCTAATAATACTAGGGACAGGAAATCCATGAGATTTAGGAGACGGAGATGCGTGTTCATGCGTGTTCATCATCCTAGGAAGATGGCAACAACAACAACACGAAACTAAGGGTGGGCGGGTGGGGTGAGTAGCGGCGGAGCGCGCGACAGCCGATATAAAAATCGAAGAGCCGCATCTTGGCATCTGAATATCACTCGTCTGATTGCCCGCTCGCCGAATTTGATATCGCCTCGTACTCTCTCGATCGCTCCCTTTCTTTCTTCTTTCTACGTTTCTCCCTTCCTCTATACACCGTGTCCCAGAAAAAACGAAACCGGGTTTCATGGCAGAAATTTTATGTTATAATGAATAATTTCCTTGATGATATATATATGTCTGAAAAGCTATGTGTCTCTTCTTTTATTTGATATACAACTTATGGCACATAATTCACGCATGACTGAATTAGAACGATAGAAAGTGGTGTTACCAAAATTCAATTTGCGGGCAGAAATTGCAAGTTTGGGTGATGTTTTGGGGAGAGTTTTAAGAGTAGTAAACGTACTTATTTTGAAAAAGGACAGACACCGCATTAAAATTCATAATTTTATCTTTTATATGACACCTCATGATTAAAAAATAAATTATATATGCCAGAGAACGAATACAATGAAAACATGCTTGATTCCAGCCCAAATGAGTAACTTTCCTGATATAGCCTGTTTCCTGATCCCCATGTTTGTGTAAATTCACTCATGCATCAAAGTCCATTGTCAGCAGCTAGTCAGGAAAGCTGAGCGACTTCTTACTCAACTTTCACTCATTCGGGCAGAAATCAGGCATGTTTTCATTGTACTCGTTCTCTGGCATAAATCATTTATTTTTTTAGCATGAGGTGTCATGTAAAAGATAAAAATATGAACTTTTATGTGGTGTTTGTCTTTTTTTAAAATAAGTACGTTTACAACTCTTAAAACTCACCCAAACTTCAAATTTATGCGTGCAAATTGAATATTGGTAACACCACTTTCCATTGTTCTAATTCAGTCATGCTTGAAGTATGTGCCATAAGTTGCACATCAAATGAAAGAAGAGACACAGAGCTTTCCAGGCATATATATATCATCAATTAAATTATTCATTATGACAGAACATTTCTGCCATGAAACCCGGTTTCGTTTTTTCTGGGACACGGTGTATAATCTTTCGTCACTTCTCTCTCTCCATCTCTTCCCGTCGAGCGATGCTTTACCCCCATCTCTCCTTCCGCCGAGCCGAAATGAATTCTGGATGATTTTTTTTTCTTCGTCAAACTCCCCTTTTTACTTCTTCCGACGAGTGAGACGTGACGTGATACACCGCTGACTGTCGTGAGGATGAGAAGCGGGTCTCAAGTGCCACCATAAAAGGGATCGTTCACACTCGTAAACTTAACCCAATCCCCCTACAACTAACCCAATCTCTCCTAGTGGATCGGGAGTGGCATCATGAACGAGATCGTTCACACACGTAAGATTCAACCCAACGCATCCTATACAGGGTGGCCCCCAAAAAACGGAACGGGGCACTTCCCAAAATAAAGTACCAAAATATTTATGTCCATCGGATAGGGTGTCTTTTCCAATGAACAACGATACCAAGAACATTCATTTTGGTCGTGTAGTTTTTGTTTTAGGACGCTGTGAGTGAGACCATCTCAGGTGCCCATTTTTGACAATTTGCACCTAGTCAATGCCAGTTAAATCGCACTCCCTGCCCGTAATACCATTGACCGAACATGCCCATTCTCTCGGCACACGGCTGAGTGCACACTAACAATGGCGCCCCTTGTTCAACGCTATGAAAGGCGGTACGTGCGATGTATCAAGCACTGGCTCGGTAAAAATTGACAAAAAAGAGAACCTGACATGGTGTCACTGTCACTCACAGCGCCCTAAAACAAAAACTACACGACCAAATTGACTGTTCTTGGTATCGTCGTTCATTTGAAAAGACACCCTATCCGATGGACATAATGCATTTGTTACTATATTTTGGGAGGTGCCCCGTTCCGTTTTTTTGGGGGGGCCACCCTGTATAGAACTATATCCTAAGGATGATCGCTCACACTCGTACTACGTAGACGTAATACTTTAACCCAATCCCTCCTACTCAAACAACCATAGATTTTCTCACTCGCAGACTCATTCAACCCAATTATCTATATGGTGCTACGATCAAATTATACTTCCACACTCAGAGTTTACCCTGTTTCCACCAACCCCAAGTTCATGCCATTCCTTCAGATGTGATAACTGATAAATTATAGTCTATCAGATTTTTAGCAGGGAAATGGGAGCGATAGGGTGTTGTAGGTTCGGTAGCTGCATACCGTGTACATGCACGTGGTCTATCTTGGTTAACACGTATAATGCGAACTTTGCCGAGTATGACCTATTCCTCTGGAGAGGTCTATGCGAGTTACGTGACGTATATACTTTTGCCAAGTTATCAGATTCATGAAGATATATCGTGGCCTGATGAAGATCTTCTCAGACTTCCTCCAAGATCATGTCGTCCCTCGAGATGTGATACGCATTGTCTATCCGATTAGTGAGCAGGGAAGTGGGAGCAATGGAGTAAGGTGTTGTAGATTCGGTCGTTGCATACCGTGTACCAAGGAGAAAGTCTATCTTGTACATCCTTGCGTGTACGTGGTCTCTCGTACAAGTAGTGCGAACTTTGCCAAGCATGAGACCCTGTCCTCTGAGGCTCTGGAGAGGTCTATACGAGTTACGTGATCGTACTTCTGCCAAGTTATGAGATTCATAAAGATATCTCGTCATGGCCTGATGAAGACCTTCTCAGACTTCGTCCTACAACTACTGTACAAGTAGCTATAAACCAACAGCAAATTCATTTACTTTGCATGTAATTCTCCCCTGGAGAGGTCTACATACGAGTCACGTGACTCTACTTCTGCCAAGTTATGAGATTCAAGAAGATATATCGTGGTCTGATGGAGCCCTTCTCAGACTTCATCCTACGTAAAGTATCTAAACAAACAACAAATCAATGCATACAATTGTGACTATTATTCAGTAGTTTGGTACATCAATCATTTGTGTTTGTATTTGGTGAGGTTGCTATTACACCGTTTTGTCATGATGTGCCAAAGAACTGTGTTACAAAATATGATGGATAAAACTACATGAACACGTTTTTCTTTAATAAGCGATTTCACAGTTTACATAATACAAGTGGTGTGACAACCAGAAAAGTTTAAAAACTCATGGCACTTGAACATCAATCGATGCAGCTCATTTAATCCCCCCAAATATGTAGATGTTTAGACACATATCGATTCTAAAAGAAGCCTATTCTGCCGATCTAAAATAATCTCGCACAGAGTAATGCTAAATTTCACTTTCGACAATGATACGACCTACAGTATTCCTTTGAGATTATGCGTAAAGTTTGATCATGTTTAATCTGATTATGTCTGCGTGCGAATTTATCACGCCTCGCCAACCGATCTCGCAACGCCATGATATCGGTTGGATATTAGCTTGACTAGTGTAAACATTCAGACATCAAAGTTGAACAAACCTTAATCTGTGACGATTTGTAGCGCCTACATTTAGCTCTCATGTCCTAAAAAGTACGGATATTTCGCGGTGGCTTTACAAACATGCATTGAAACAACACACGAGTTTGCGCCTGTGAAGAAGACACATTTTGCGGTTTGAGTAGTTTCGGGGCCGCGAAAAGGTTTCGAGGCGGAGACTACTCTATCGGTCGTGTCTACGTACCCGCCAACACGCAATCGCACCATCTAACTCGTTAAACGTGAGGACAGGCTAAATATAGGTGGGTTATACAGCGTTACGAACCTACTACTGCTTACTTCCACAAGGGCATGGGGCAGATATTGTCACCGTTTTATTTGGGGATAGACACGTCGAAGCGGAACGGGAACCTATTCCAAAAGTCGCAACCAGTTCTGAGCACGATCGCTCTTTGCTGATTGCCGATGCAATCGCCGATGCAAATCGCCCTTTGTGTGTGGTATCGCTGCTTCCGACAAAATCAATGACTTCCAATAACGTGGCACTAGATTAGCAGCCCAATTCTCTCTGAAAGGCGAAAGCTGGCAATAAAAAGTGAGATTGGGTAATGATATGAATCTCACTAAAAAAAAAAAATAACACAAAAAGTTGCACCAAAACAAAATATCGAAAGGCTGATTAAATCAAGAAATATGAACCCATTATTATATCGTTGTCAGCTGCAGACGAGAGTGACAGAACAATTAAACAAAATAGAGGAGCACGAGGAAAGGTCGGGGTCTGCTTGCGAACGAAAGATTAGGATTGTTTTGGTGAATAAATAGTTCGCGAACACGGATGTAACATAATGACGAATACTTTTTTTTTGTTTTAATATGTATTATTAGGTTATCATGACCACGCAGTCAATTCGATACATACAGCGAATATCATGGCCTCGCGAATTAATAATAATATGTAATATCTTGCGTCGTATAAAATGTCATTAAATTATTGCTGGCGAGAGGAACTGTAACATAATTCGACTGTCTCGATATCGTAGCTGGCAATTGAATTTAAAGGGAACCGTCCTTCATTGTAATTGCGATCGATATACTATGTATATGAAGCGCGATCGGTTTATTTTGGAAAGCATAATAATGCCGACATTATTCCTGACTTTCCACTTGCATGTAGTCTTTGATGTTATACTTTTTATTTGATGTATGATTATGCTGACACTGTGGTAGTCGGATCACGTAATCACACGCAGCAAGAGCGCGAATACATAGGTCACATGACATTTCATTCAATCGGCTCACTTTGTTTTCAAATTGGTTCTTTCGTAGTTTGAACAAGGGGTGAATAAAATACCATCATTAACATAACTCTCACAAATACGTATAACTTAAAGGATTAAAGAAGATTCGTATCACTCATCATAATCGTCATCATTATCTTCATCATCATCATCATTATCATAATGTTATCAATCATTACAACGTCTCGTGCAATTTGTTTTCATTTGTAAGAGTATTAAACCTTTAAATTGACTCTATACCTGACTTGTATGTTTTCCCTATAGTTTATCTAGACTTCTATTTAGCTCGCAGACATTTCCTCAATCCTGATCCTCCATTCGGCATTAATCACACTCACTCTTTTTGGAACACCTCAGTAAAAGATACAAATATTGTTTTAACTCACCTCTACAAATACGTTGATCCATTTGGTCCCATTTGAAAGAAAGGTGTTCATGAAAGTCAGTTTAATATGGTTGTATTTGACCAGTCTCATGGCCTGGCAACGTCCAGATCAAAATCTTAGTTCCAAAATAAAGCAATCGGATTATCAACTTCCTTCCCGGAGTATCAACCCCCGTCTCAATGTCCACGTGCAACGCGCGAACTGTCGTTGAACCACGGATAAGAACAACTGAACCAGCAAGATGAAAGTCAGACCTTTGATTGCCCTAGTCTAGAAAAAGAACTGAACGACGGTGTCGTCTTATAGTTCAAACGTTAATCTTTATCAAAATTGCTCATGAAATCGGGCTGCAGCATGCGGTCCGGTCGAGCAGAATTTCCACGATTACCATGCCACGCAAGAAGTAAGCAAAGGCAGGTTGGGCTTAGGGCGAAGGTAAACTCTCCTCGAGGGAAAAGTCCGGGCAGGCTGCGCGGTAGGTTAGGGGTCGTCAGTTCAGTGCCTCTCGCTGTCGTTAAAACGCCGTAAGACACATCAAAGGATATATCGTTATCGCAGGGGGTTCGTTTATTACACACGTTATCGTTAGGCAAGTCGAGTACGACCTTAGCATACACGACCACGTACGCACATGTAGTTAGTTTGCCACTTCAGCTAGCTCAGCCGACTTGTGACGTCACCTAAATCCTTCACCTAATTGGTCTTAATTGGCAGTTTAACTTGGCTAACGCGGATGGTGTGCTTCCTTGCGCCTTTTTTATATTCCAAACTAATTTGTTCGTAAATGTTTATGTTGTGGTATAGTTGCATTCCTGCAATGGAATTAGAGTAGAATTATCGTGCCCGACCAAATGAAACCGGAAAGACTTTCCACTCCTGCAAAGATAATGGTTTCATGATCATTAATCTGAGTATAAACCCACAATAATCATTCAGAGGAAATTTGTACTCCAATAATTTCCGAAGCATTGACTGGGCGGCTAAACAAGTTCACCAGCAAATATTATAGATCGTGAACCAAATAAAAGTTGACTTGGTTTAGTTCATTGTTATTGGGGAATATTTCAGCAAATGATGCATTTGTCGATTGTGACGGTGAGCTTGGCTGGCTGAGCTGCCCGGGTTTACGTCCCTCCGTCTACATGCGGCACCCCGCTCACAGAAACACGCACACTCACAGACGATCGCCGATGCGATGTCACCTTGAATGAACAATGACTTCCGAATTGGATTCGGTCTTTTCAGAGGCGCGTGGTTCCAACTAGAAGTCGATCCAGACCACAAAACTTCGCTGGCAGTATTTCGAAACTCGTGAGGTTACTCGGCTGAAAATTCACGGGAATTCCGGGACAGGAAACGTGTCAAAACGGTGATTAAACGACGCACTGCGTCTTGTTTTGGGGGTCACTTCTCGAGCGACAAAAATTGTGAAGACTTGCACGGAACTCTTCTCCCTTCAAACTCTCGTCAAGTTTACGTCGGTCGGTCAATCTCAAAATGGTGACAATTTTATAAAATGGGAGGAAATTCCCGATCCAGTAATATATCGCTTCTTCCGATTATCCGCCGAATAGTTGACGAAAAATGGCCACGAACAACGCACTCGGCCGTCAAAGCAAAGTGGTGACGATCTCGCTTGCTTACTCTCCTATCGACGGCTGAAGCGAACAGGCGTGATCTAGCTACCGTTATAGGCAGAATGGAAAAGAGACGTTTTATGGAAATAAAGCGGCGGCGAGTGTGAGCGGAGGCCGACGGTTTGACTAGTCTCACAATCCAGCGGTTATTGTTGTGTGCGCGGGCAGACCACGTCGTCACATATTAAATCCTTAAAGGGGCGAATTACCTTTGTGAATCCATACAATCATTATTGTGTATCTCATCTTGGAAGAGTAAATGTGTTTATGAATGCATACATGTCTAGAAAATAAATACCTATGAATTATACTTGCTATATGAATAATGAAAAACTAATACTGACTTAATCATATTACATTTGGTAAATTGACACTTAATTATTAATACCATTCACAATACTGTATGATCAACTACTTATTTTGAACGTATTGGAAATTGTAACAATCTATAGCCGGTGTCACACATAACGTATATAGTATTTATTTATCTTCCCCACAATACAGGCAGAGAGGGGGCTGAGGCTTAGTATCTCACGCGGGCGGGGTGGTGGGGGGGGGGGGGGGGGGAGGTGTCGTGCCCTCCTCTGTCAGCCGAATACGCCTCTTTTATGCGAATAGAAACCAGCAGAAATAAATTACATGTCGTTAGCGAAGTGTTTGGAGCAATTGATGGGCTCTAAACAACTGAAGTCGCGTCTAGGCGAGGCGGTTGCGTTTGATCGCTACTATCTGTCACGCGGTGTGATTGGCCCCTCCACTCTCGTGGTTTTATCAATAGCGATTAGGCGCGTGTGTATTCTGGCGGAACTCCTAACCACGCGCCAACACCCGTACAAAAAGAGTCGAATTGATCACACGTAAACCCGAAATCTAGCTTAGTATGAACGCGTGTCACATCTACACTGAACGGTTATAACGGTTATAACGCGTGGTATGATACGCGGGAATCGGTGTTAGCTATTTGCTGTGTGGACGCGAGACTAATGCTGCCCCGCGACTAGACGAAGGCTGCGATTTAAAGGGAAAGATGACAATACAAGCAAACGGGCAAACAGAGGGACCGACCATGTTTGATAGACGGAGTGAGAAAAGAGAGAGAGAGGGGGAGACTTCCGCGGTGGAAAGAGAGTGGAAGAGGGAGAGAGAGAGGAGAGAGAGACAACGGGAGAGAGGGGTGGAGGAAAGGTGAAAAGGGGACAGAGAGGGGGAGAGAGATTTTGTTTCGATCGCCTCTCGCATCACGCACCAGCTACCTTTATATTCGTAATCACGCAGACAGCGGCGCAGCATAGGGGGCGCGCAAGGGTGCAATTCACACCCCCCCCCCCCTCGCCTTTCGTATAGTGGCACCCTCGATACCCCTCTTTTAGGGTATAACACGGGGAAATAGATACAGAATGGAAATACATAACACCACTTCATTACTATTCAATCCAGGCTAACTTCACACGCGAAATCTTCCTACCTTTTCCCCCTTTTTCGGGTAGGAGTATTTTCTCCTCTGCCCCTGTCGGTGTGAACACTTGGTGTACCCCGTACTTAGACAGCCCCCCCCCCCCCCCCCCCCCTCCCCGCCCGCCCCCACCGTCGAGTTTCGTTCGTTCAACTAGCTTTACATTTTCCTCTTCAACAGTCACGAACTCGCTGCAATGAAATGAAAATGACATGAAATGAAATGAAATGATATGAAACGGGGACAACGATCATCAAAACGTTGATATTGCATGCAGCATAGCGGGATAGTTTGCGGTGTTTATACACGACCGTGTCCATTTCCGCCTCTTGTTATCGGAATGAGTATCGGTCGGCTGCGTTGGGCTGCGCGATTAACCCCTTTATAGTCCTTAGTGCTTGATCATTATAACAACGGCACATTACTAATCACACGCCATCGGTAATGGTTGGGTTCAGTTGGGTTATTGGGAAGGTAGACTAGCGTTGTAAAAACAAAAAAATATTGCATCAATATTTTTATTAGAGCGTCATGTCATGCGATTGGCATGATATCACTACTCTTGATCATAATCTATGGAGTATTATACTGCATGCCAACTGAAAGTCGCATTAAAAATGTATATTCGTCTGCACAGTTGCACGTCCTAAAGTACACCAATTCAGATTAGATAAAATATCCATAATATTGAGTGGCATAGATTAATGATATTGATAGAACCGCATATCCGCATGTAGTTCAGTCACATGGTTTTTATTGCTTTAAGTTTAATACGTGACAAGTAAATGATTATGCTAACAACAATGAGTCGCCATTATATCATAGTAATACTTTTTAAATGGTCTTCGAAATGAGATCTTTTTTTTTCTTTTTCTTTTTTTTTTTTTGGGGGGGGAGGGGGTAATAATTTGACCTCAAAGATAAAATCGTTCTTATTTTGTGAATAAAATAAAATTGTGAATAATTACATATAGGTAGCCCTATTCTATGAATTTCTAGTATAGATTGTTTTGTAAGTAGTATTTTCTCGTTAAGTAAATAATTGAGAGATGTTCTGAATAAAGACTATGAAATGATTAACACGCGATCCAACGACCTCATACATGGCTGACAACTAAAATGCAGTTGATAGTCTGGATCATAATATTATAGGGGTCGGAGGGGGCGGGGACAATGGGGGACACGATTTGGGGGAACGTAGGGCCAAACTATTTGCAGTTCTAGTATTATTTGTGTCATTAGTTTTGATTTGCCTAAGAGGGGGGGGGGGGGGGGGGGCAGGAGTAAGAATCACCGCTTATATTTGTGTGTGTGTGGGGGGGGGGGGGAGGGTGGTCTTCTGTAATCCCCCCCCCCCCCCATGCAGCTACGCCACGGATCTAACGTGTCGATTCGTTCGGTGGACGCAAGCTGCGATCATCGTAATATTCCCGCGGTATGAATGTCGATATTTTATTACGCTATTACAGAGAGGGACGTGTGCAATAAAAATATCGCCCCCATACTCAACCCCCCCCCCCCCCTTCTCTTCCCCTCTCTTCTTCTCACTCTCCTCCCTCTCTCTCTCTCTCTCTTTATTCTCACGCACGGTATTTTATTACATTTATTTTGTGTCATCAGTTTGCCTTTACGTGTAACCCGAGTCGTATTCGTGTTTGTTAGTGCGTGCGTGTGCGTGTGTTTCTGTTTCTGTGTGTTCATGCACGCAGTCTGTGGCGTAGTCTGATGGGGGGGGGGGGGGGTGCAAATTATTGGGCGTGGCGGGCTGATTATTTGGGGGCACCTTCGATGTATTTCTTTATTTTGTAAAGGATTTCCCTTATAATTATGTTCCTCTTTGTTTTTCTAATATTATTGGGGGCACGCCCCCCCCCCTTGCCCCATGCCCCCGGCGCTACGCCACAGCACGCAGTCGTACGTCTAGCCTTCAGTCAAGACCGTGGATGGACAATAAGTATTTGCCAGTTTTAGCCACTCTACTCAATATACGCGATTATAACAAAGTACAGACGTTCAAACGTTCACTTCGCAAACTAGAACGACATAGGGTTTGTTTGTACCATGGAGTATATTGCACGATAATTGGGTCAC
>JBAMJV010011562.1:60000-71395 GCA_037951105.1 Echinarachnius parma
TGTATCTACACAGGTCCTGAATATTTGGGGGCATTCTCCGAGAGCCGGTGAATCCCATATGTACGTAGTTTGTAATTTAAACGCAAGTCAAAGAAATTTAATTTCTTGTTCATACAACTCACACACAAAATAATTGTGCTGCCACCTCTCGGACAACTCACCCACTGCTGAGAGACATACAAAGACACGAAAGCTACGAGTGTGTCCCTTGGCGATGCATACCCTGCCTTCATACAGGTCCCGAATATCGAAGTATTCACCAAGAGCCAAATTACAGTGGCCAGATTTGCCCCAAACTTTCCAGCCTTGTGTGAACGCGTCCCTTTTCCTGCTTTTTAAGATGCAAGTAATCCAGGTCACTCGAAAAGAGGCTAACATGGTTCCGTCTTGTCGGGGTTGTTCGACTCTATAATTTGTATCCTATATCGCGACATAACATTGATCGCGTATAATATGCAAAATTGCGCAATATGTTCTCAAATCCGAAAAGACCGGACATATTATGTGTGTCTATTATTTGTTGGGGGGGGGGGGGGGGTGGGGGGGTGGGGGGGGGTAGGGTGAATGCCATCTTTTAAACATGGGCACACCATTTCAATTGGGGGAAATAAACAGGGTCTTATCGACTATTGTTTCACAATTTGACGAAAATAACCACGAAGAACGATGACTAATAAGATAAATATATTACCGGTCTTCCGTTATTTTTAATATCATTCTCATTTCCGCATTAAAATATCCTAATCTGACCACAGTATCAACATAGGTAATTTCTAAACACGCACTCATATCATTATAATTCTCTCACGTGTACCGGTAAGTATTACACGTGAAATATTATGCACGGCGACGTATAACCATTACAACTTGTTTGGTCTCATTTTTCATTTTGGGTGTTTGTTTTGCATTATGAACTTTTTACATTTTAGTTAGATACATATACTATCTAGGTATCTGATTGGTGAAGGGTTACCGATACTATATTATTGGGGTATAACCTCGCTATTCATAAGGGTCGCTATTCAGAGTAAGGGTAGTCATTCATAATGTTATATTTCCCTTAACTGAATGACCGCTAATCTTAAAACGAAAAAGGGGTCGCTATTCATAAAGACATACTGACCTCTGAACATAAGGGTCGCTCAATAATGCACAGGAACTCAGGAAGGGTCGCTATTCATACTTCACACTGAGGGTCGCTACTCATAAGGGTCGCTATTCATAAACATGAAGAAGGGGCACTATTCATATTGAGGTCACTACGCATAAGGATCGCTAGTCATTATACAATATCAGGGTCGCTTGTCATAATGTAAGTCATGGGTCGTTATTCATAAAAGAATAACAGGGTGGTTAGCGACCGTTCCCTTACAAAATGAGCAGTGACCATTTTCGTACATTGTGAATAGCGACCCTTATGAGTAGTGACCCTCACTGTAAATAATGAATAGCTATCCTGTCAAAGGATTATGCATAACGACCCTTATGACGAGTTGACACTTATGAATAGCGAGCGGACCCCTTTGAGAAGACCACTTTTAATACTGACTAAATGCTCGCATTTTCTGACTTGCGATCGATCGCAACTTTGCGATTAATCTTTTGGAAAACACCCCCCTGACTGCCTCCTTTTACCCCCCCCCCCCCCCCCCCCCCCCCCACATGAACCAAAACTAAATGCAGCCAAATCCATAATTATATAGTCCGGGGTCGAGATTGTTGGGGCCTGGGGCGGTATCTAAATAAATCTGTAGAACTCAGACAAGAATTATACTGCATATTGAGGAGGGGGTTACCTGAGCCGAAGTATTATAGTTTAACTGCGTTGCGGGGGCTGGAGGTATATACTTATGATGGGCGATCGAAAGAGAAATGAGGTCGAAGTACGGTTATAGGCCTATTAGCAGAGACATCAACATATGAGAGCGAATTACAGTCAAGTGCAAGTTTTTCCAGTCCTTTCGAATCATGTTCATGTGGGGATTTTGTTGAAGGTAGTTCGTATCTGTAATTCAGATGCGCGGTGCCATCTTGTGAACGCCTTGCGCACGGTACGTAATATAACCCGCTCAGTGTTATGCAGTTCTAGTCAAACTATAGTCCGGTTCATAATGGTGATCCGCGGTCTACATGGCGTAGCAACCCCAACACATAACCACGGATAGTCTCCTAGTACAATCCATGGCATGAAAAAGCACTCAACCTTTACCTTGGAGAGATACATCTACAGTAATAAACCCAACAACAACAATTTGCCTTTAACGTGTGTTCACTTATGCATGACTCGACGGACCAATTTAATTTTCACACATTTAAGTTATTCAATAAGGGTAGAAACAATCCTGCCAAGTTATTTTGCTCAAAACCTTTTCGTTAAAAAGTTACGCTATTTTGATTAGGGGGGACTTAGTTTTTTTGTTGGGTTTAATTGATCAGTATTGTTGAAGAAAAAAACAAAAACAAAAAAAGTAAATCCCCCCCCCCCCCCCTAATCAAAATAACGTAACTTTTTAACGAAACAGTTTTTAGCAAAATAACTTGACAGGATTGTTCCTACACTTATTGACTAACTTCTGTGTGCAAATGAAATTGGTCCGTGGAGTCATGCATGAGTGAGCACACATTAAAGGCAAAATTGTCACTTTTCAAAAGTCACGTGACTCTTGTAATACATGTATGGGTGTTCAATAGAAAGTGGTTTGACTGTACATCGTGCTGTAAATTCTCTTTTGTCGAGTCGCGGCACGTACCCCGCCGATCGCTCAAAGCGATAAAGCTCAAAATGAAAAGCGGGCAAATACAAAGGATGAAGCCTGCCAAACGATAAAGAGCCGCAATAGTTACAAGCGCACGTATATATGATGACGATGAGATACATACATATAGCAGAAGCGTAATGATATTAAAGGGGGATGTGCGATCGAAATGTAAAAGCGTGCCAACCTTTTTGCTTACGTTACTAATGTATCGGTACTTCAAGTAGAATATAATGGGAAAACAATGAGTTATTTTTACTAGGATGATGATGATGAAGATGATGATGATGAGGATGATGATGAGGATGATGAGGATGATGACGACGACGATATGGATGATGGTGCTGTAACGAGGATGATGATGACGACGATGATGATGATGATGATGAGGAGGAGGAGGAGGAGGAGGAGGAGGAGGAGCAGGAGGAGGAGAATGGTGATGAATGGATGGAGAAGAGGAGTAGGGGAGGGGGAAGAAGGAGGAATTCGAATCGAATGACAGGCGGCGTGACTTATCGAGGACGTCTCTGCTGAACAAACTATACCGTCATGACTGTACCCATTAGTGAAGAATCTGATGCCACCTTCCTAGCAACCGCTACGTCACAAAACTTGCCTTGGCTTGCCTGACATTGTTAAGAACCGTTACAACTCATTACAATGGATAGTTGTGACGTCACAGTTTGGTTCTCTTTAGGCCGCTTCGAAGAACACACATAGTGCGCGAGGTGTAGAAATGTATTACAAATTTGATTAAAGTCTATAATTGTGAAGAGAAACAAAAAAAACGACTGAATAATTATGAAAATTTTACATTTGTGAGAGTATTTTCATCAACATTTTATAATAAATTCCACACCTCACGCTGTACATCCGGATATTGATTCCTCTGTTATCATTTTTGTATGCTCAATATAATTATTATGTGAAGTAAGTTGTTTCCAAGGAAAACGGAACAAGACATGCGGGTACAAATTACCAGTTAACATGTTTAAAGATTGCCATGAATCGGATGTACATGGTATAGTCCGGACCTGTGCGAGCATTCGTAACTATTATATAGGCTAAGTTTGTATACGCACTTCAGTGTGTATTTCGCGCCGTGAGCAAGGCGTTTGCAAGATTGTCTTGCGTGCATGGGGATACTACGCCGCGGATTGCCATTTTTAAAATATAGGCTAGTTTGTGTGCATTGCATATTGTGTTTTTCGCAACGTGGGCAAGGCGTTCGAAAGAGGTCAATCCACGTCTGATTAATTGTATACGACTCCGAACCACATTTAAAGGGGTAGTAGTACAGTTTTGGTAAGGCTGAGCTTTAGTAACCAAACCTGCACCATTACATTACAAACTAAAAGTTATAACTCCACCATGCTCGAAAGGAATGAAAAATTACAACTGTCTAAGTAAAAAGCCTGTTATCATTCAAAAAGAGCCGTTAACTTAAGAGGGTGCTCTCTAAAAACTCTTTGGTTTCAACTATTTAAAATAAAATATTGTGCATGTGATGTTTTGTTGAAATAGTGATTAGATAGAGAGATAATCAACAACTATTTGAAAACCTCTTTTGTAAATTTTTGAAAAGAGGAAGCATTAAAAAAAAATTAACGGCTGGTTCTTAATAATCGAGTAATTGTGGGGCCCCACAATTATTTAAAATGGTTATGTTTATGGATATTTCAGCAGTTCTGAACCGATTTTTATCAAATAAAGTTTATTCTGTCATTAAAATTGTATGCTCTTTCAAATTTGACACTCGGTTTTTCATTATCTCACAAAAGAATATTTTTTGCGTAGCGCCCTCTATACCAAAACTTAACTATCCCTTTAACATATAATTGTATACTTTAATACAATCTACTTTATTTATATGTGTCATCCTCGTGGGTCGGACTTTGAAGCTTCGAGTTTGTGATATGATGAGGTCAATGGTACAGTACAACAATCTCTCCGGTTACTAGCCTATGGATAACGTCACGTTACGGTTATGTACCCTAGTTAATACCCTAAGTAATATCAATATGTCAGTGACATAATACTACGAGCTTCGATTAAAACTGTCTGTTCGACTCACATAGTGTAGTACGCTATGCATTCACGAACAATTTTTGCGTTAATGGGGGGCGGGGGCGGGGGGCAGGGGGGGGGGGTACATTCTGTACCTTGATGGTGTATAATTTTTATCACAGATGGCGCTATATCAGTAAGCGTCACGGATCTAACACCATGAACACAATGTTGACCACAGGCGTTTCCTTTCTTCGTTTTGGATAAGCACCAAACCACACAAAAAAACGCTTATTGGCCAATGTCAAACTCATATCCAGATTTGTTCCCATATGCATGATAGGGCTGCTTCAAGGATTTATTAACGACTGAAGCAAAACCAATCTTAATTCTAATGTCATGTTAACAAATTAGACTGACGCGTAAGAACGCAATATGCGGCTGAAGAAGCCGTATATGGGAGAACATTTGGAGTGGAAAAACTATGTGGAAAACTAAGTTGTAAAGGGGTAGTTCAGTTTTGGTAGAGAGGGCGCTGCACAAGACAATTTTTTCGTGAGGTAATGAAAAACTGAGTGTCGAATTTGAAAGAATATGCAATTTTAATGGCAGAATAAACTTTATTTGGTCAAAATCGGTTCAGAAATGGCTGAAATATCAATAAATATATCCAATCGTATTTATTTGGCCCCCAAATAAATATGATTATTTAAAAAAAAAAAAAAAAAATGCTTACACTTTTTCAAAAGTTTTCAAAAGCGGTTTTTAAATAGTTGTTGATGATCTCTCTATTTAATCATTATTTCAACAAAAAATCACATGCATGATTTTGTATGAAAAATGGTTGAAACCAATGTCTTATTAGAGAGCGCCCTCTTGTGTTTTAATGGCGCTTTTTTTTAAAAATGATAACAGGCTTTTTACTTAGTCGTTTGTATTTTTGTATACCTTTCGAGCATGGTGGGGTTATAAATATTAGTTTGTAATGTTACTGTGCAGGTTTTGGTTACTAAAGTTCAGCCTTACCAAAACTGTACTACCCCTTTAATATGTCATAACGGTGTTTTATTCACCTTGTCCTATACCTTTATATCACGATGACACAGACGCAAACTAACGTCTGAACTAAGTAATAATGTGTTCACGTATAACTAGAATTATAATGAATAATTACACGGCGATATCATTTTTTTCTTCAATTCAATACCAATATAATCGTCGCTTGCCCACACAAAGGCCGCTAACGCGCATTGCGGGTCAAAAGTTAGTTCTGAGATAATTATGTTCCCACAAATAAAAATACGTAGTCTCGCGTGATGCAGTGGGGGTTACTAGAAGGGTAAAAGTACATTGGTGTTTCAGCTGGCTCTGAACCGATTCTGATCAAAATTGATCTTGGCTTTAAAATCATATGACCTTTCAAATAATACACCGATTTTTCATTACATCACAAATAAATTATTTTCGAAGCGCCCACTTAACCAAAAACTGGACTAATATCCCTTTATAATGCTTTATAATGGATTATTCAAGCAACAAACCTTTTTTTTAAAGTCTAGCACATACGCCTCAAGTCAAGCTCATGCATGTAAGGTGTGTGCAAAATCTGCAGCATGCGAGCTGTTCGTGCGATGTGCTGCATGTACTCAGCCCGGCGGAGACGGGTGAAGAGGCGGTCAAATTTTGGCACAATCTCAGCGGCGCGCATGGAACTTTCAACCACTATTTCTGCCACATTAGCCCTTTAAAAAAAAAAAAATTCAACAATATTGATCAATTAGTTTGGCCAAAATTGATGCCTTTTGGTAACCAATGCTGACATTTGGCTTTTAAATGTTAACGTTCACCAGCTCAACACTCGACTCGCTTGAGGAAATCAATTACGCTCGACTTCCGCACTCATCCGAACTCAGTCCCACACGATGCATCCATTATTCCATTCACCCTTCGGCCCTGCTAAATTTTCAGGAATTATTTTCCTCATGATGTATAGTTAAAGCTAACCAGATATTTTTTTGCCGGTAAATGTACGCGTGTTCTGCTGAAAACAATAACAACATTACTGTTACACTATATCATTCTGGCTACTAAGAAGGGGTGGTAATTACTCAAAGTAACCTGTCTGCATGTAGCGCCTTTGTAGAGCGACTCGAGACCATTGAAATACACCGCTAAGTAGTGACAGGTGTATTTCAATGCCCGAGAAGTTGAGATGGTGCATGCAGGGAGGTGGTATTTCCCCCACACAGTCATGACGATCTTTCATATAGCGTATGGCTCTTGAGCATGGGCGTCATCAGGCGAGGGACGAGGAGGGGGTGCCTGCCCTCCCACCCCCCCCCCCCCCCCCTTCCCCACACAAGTACACATTTGAAAGTGGAGGGGATTGTCCCCTCCATTTTCTCATATCATTACTTACATAATTTATGTTTATTTGATTTCATCGCTTGCACTACATATCAAGTACAAATTCCTTTCTTATATTAAATTATACAATTTTAAGTTTTTAAAACAAAATAATGCAAAAGCTCCGTATACCACGGGAGAGGGGACACACCCTCCCTCGCTTCCTCCTTCGCAATGTCGCCCCACTTTTGAGAAGCTGTTGACGCCCTAGCTCTTGAGACAATTAGTTGAAAGGCTGGAGGCGGAATGCGTGGTCGCGCTGGCCTGTTAGCCCCCTGATGGCCTGCTCAAAGACGTGACCTGCCAGTCACGCCAGTGATGTACCGCTTCGCAAGTCTGGCTGTCTATCTTGTATGATGATGATGAGGATGACGACATGTTTAATTTTGGCGAGAATCGTAATCATGGTAGTCATTGTCTATAGTATGACCAAGGCCAAGGCTTGGCTCTATCGTGGATGCATGATATGACCGTGGGTGGTATGCAACAGATGCAACCGAGACGGGAGCAAGTTTACCTTATTATATGTGCCAACATATACACACTATCATGTATGTTTATGTGTTTTCACCACGAAGGGGAGGAACAGGGGGGGGGGGGGGGGGGGGTAGCTACTCATTGGTCCCTCCGATTAAGCCCTCTACAGACAGAGCCGACTCGACCCGATCCGACTGGTTTCAATCAGGCTCGAGTTGGGCCCGGTCGGTCGGATCCGATTCATCGTGTTGAATCGGCCCCGACTGTCTCTCGACTGGCAAACTGTGTATCGCGAGGTACTGAAAACTGAGCAGATCCGAATGAAAACCAGTCGGATCGGGTCGAGTCGGCTCTGTCTGTAGAGGGATTTAGGCTAGTTACGCCTCCGATGCGCCTTCCATGACCGTGGACCTATGTTAAATATGACCGTCGTTTATTCGTTCGTGGCGGGCAAGTTGGCAGCCGAATTTCTGAGGTGATAAATCGACACGTTAATTCGATCACTTTACTCGCACGTGATATGTTGTACCAGGTCAAAGGGAACCTGATGATGATCAGTCCTTGTGAGCTTTAGCGATCCTGTCCGCAAGATGGCGCTAAACCACTCTCTGCCACAGAACTGCGCATGTCGTCGCGGCACTTCGTGTCTGAGGGTTCCTTTCGGGGGAAAGGAGGGCGATGAAATATCCGATGAAGTTGATCCTTGCTGCACTGATCGAGCGCATGAAGGAATTTGGCACAAGCTAATAAACAACCAGATAGCCTCTTCACCTCGATGCAAATAACATATATTTGATTACAAATTGAATACGTGTGGTGCACCCGACGGGTTATAATAGTCGTTCAAAGTAGCATCAATTTAGTCATAAAATTATGCACTTAACACCGTCAAATAGATAATAGTGATGAGTACCATCGTGAGGGAATCGCGCGTTGTTAGCCATCTGTTAGCCTTTTCACCTGAAATGAAGATTTATGCATATCCTATTGCAAGCGCAGGTACCGTGTAACTATGCCAGGTTATACTAGTGTTCAAAATATCACCAATTTAATCTTAAATGTGTGCTTAAAGCCACATGTCGTAATTTGGAAAGTTAACGAAAGCATCTATATCGACCAAACTAATAGATAAAAATGGTTGAAATATTTTGAAAAGGACTTGTGTGGTACAGTAGAGAAGTATTGGTTGTAACTGTTATGCACGCCGCCAGCACGCCTATGAGAAATGCACCGCCCATTCGCTCCTCTCCGCCGGTCTGTGGCTATACGGTCGAAAAGCCCGCATGCCGTGCAAACGTGCACCAAACGTGCACGTGCATAGCTTTTGCATGCAGCGTACATAATGCGGTTGAATTGAATCTATGGTAAAAAGTTGTTTTTATTTCGAACATTTATTGCTCAAATAGTCCAATTCAAAAAAGTTTTTGTCACAATCTTTACATTTAACGTATAAATTATGATGTATGCTTCCACACGGTAGGTGATAAAAGTTGATATTTATTTTGTTTGTGAGGCGTTTCCCAATACTGTCATTACTTTAAAGATACTGTCCATCTTTTGGAAACCAAGATACAATGACACCTTTTGTGTGGAGTTGGATTATCATTTAGATCTTGAAATAACAAAAAAAAAATATCGTTACTATCATTTAATTAGTTTTGCAACCACGTTTATACCTTTAATTATATATCTAAAAAGCTACACTTTTGCCACAACCCAGGGGGTGTTTCACAAAGATACCAAGTTGAACTTAAATTCTAAGTAGAACTTATAATTATTATGGTAGGCCATTTTGTAGCCTTAATAAAACATATTCAAAAGCGAAAACATGCAAGCATTTGAGACTTCCAACACAAATGTATTCCAATAACATCAATGCACCTTGATAATAACAAATATTACTAATTGTTATCATAATTTATCAATTTAAGAAAGAACTGTTTTAATTTTTTTTTTACAAAGAAACTATAACAGCTTTCCATAATTGTTAGGTCCAACATAGAGTTGAGGCTAAATGACAGTAGTGGGAAACGCCCCACACACACAACATGGAATGCACGCTCTTATTACCAACCATGTGAAAGAATATATTTTTTACTAATATGGGATTATACAAATTTGGCCAAGAAACCGCCTACTAATTGATATATTTGCAAAACTGAAAATTATCAATACATTGATCGATATCGCCGACGGTTGTATCTTTAAATGTTCGTCCGCACATTACATAGGCAAAGCACATGCAAACCCCGCCGCGCGTGGCAGAACGGCTAGCCGATCGGCTGTAGCAAGATTATGAGCAAGATTCGCGGACGGCTAAGTTCCGGCGGGCCAAACAGGCTGAGCGCCGTTTAATCTAATCGGCGGCGGATGAAATTCCCCTTATTTGTCCGCATTTTACGATGTTATGGTTCATAATTTACCACATCACCCCTCTTTTATACTACTTCAACCATGTTGATCAATTTGTTAGGCCAACATAGTGGATTTCTGTAATTTCCCCATACTGCCATTTGGCTTTAAGTTCAACTTAGAATCTTTGTGAAGCCCCCGCCCCCTCTCCACCTCAGCTCTGAATGCCCCCCCCCCCCCCTGGACTATTCCCTGACTGCGCCAATTTGGGAAAAAAACTAAATCCTGATAAAAAAAAATCAAGCTTTAATTTACGCCTTGGTACTATCACCTAGTGTCAGTGATCGATTTGAATTATGATAACAACCATGATGTATACGTGATGGTATTGGGGGAGAAGAAGAAAAGTGTGTTTATGGCCTGTTATAACCTGACGTACGTACGTGCTACAATGCGCTAGCTGCAGCTGCGTCGCTTTCACTTTCATCATCATTATTTTGAAGTGTAAAAATAGAACGAGGCAACTGACGATTTAGACACCCCAAATTTGCCAAAATGATGAAGAGCCCACATATCATAAGGAGCCCCGGTTCAATACAGAACAATATAATGGTAATCAGTGGCGTAGTTGGGTAGAAACCAAATATACATGTAGCGATTTTGCACATGATAACGTCATTGTCTTCGTCGTCGTCGTCGTCGTCTTTATTGTTGATGTTGCTGTTGTTGTTTTTGCTGCTGCTGTTGATGTTGTTGTGTTTGTGTTGTTGTTGTTGTTGTTGTTGTCGTCGCCCTCGTCGTCGTCGTCGTCGTCGTGGTCGTCGTGGTCGTCGTTGTTGTTGGCGTTGCATTGGCGTTGCATAATTATTTTTTTCATATTCTACGCCAAATCAATACTTTTCTTTTAAATTCCTGTATCAAACATGAAAGCGGCACCTCAAACTGTAGGGAAGACGGATGAGCTTAGAAGCGGAGGCAAGCGGTTAATGCTTGATCAAATATTAACGACGATTCGTGCGTAGACTGCGGTCACTACATGGCCTATCCAGATAGATTTAAAGGGGTCTAGTAACTTTGTTGACTTGTGCACAAAGTGATGAATGGTTGATAAAATTTGTATAATATTTGCACTGCCTTTGTACACAGTTATAACTTTCCACTGGATAATTACAAATCCGAACACTTAAATTGTAAACATCTTTTGAAGAAAAGTGAAATACGAAAACAAACAAAAAACTGCTCCATGCTTCTATATATTGGTAATTCGAATACAACAAGGTATAACAGAACCACTAAGAGTTTTTAGTTATTTTTGTTGATTTGGACAATGTTACAAGATCCCTTTTAACGACGATTCGTGCGTAGACTGTGGTCAGCGCATGGCGTATCCAGAGAGG
>JBAMJV010011563.1:0-58570 GCA_037951105.1 Echinarachnius parma
GTTGTTGCTGTTGTTGTTGTTGTTATTATTATCTTTATTATTAGTAGTATCGGATGTAAGATGCCTCGATTTAACATGTTTGTTTAATTTGTTTCAGATCTTCTGTAATGATCATGATGACTCGTTAAGTAGTCCTCCTATTCGGCACGAAGTCAATTAATATTTGGCTTTTCCCGTGTTTACCGATGATTACCACGGCGAGATGAATAAAAGGAAACCACCCAACTGTTCTTGCCTTATTATTCCTTTTATTTGACATGTTTGAGAAGCCGAGATCCCATCGAGAAGCTTTTCAATTAACAATTCGTAATATACTTTCTCTCTTCACAGACTATTGTGTAATGAAGCACCCGTATTGTCCTACCGAGCAAAGGCGAGAACAAATGGAATTGTTCAATTGCTTGTTTGTGCATTCTTTTCCCATTCGGCATCACTCTTTTATTCTCCCTTTTTTGATCCCTCATTCTTTTCTTCTACTTTTGTCATTCTTTCTCCTATTTTTGTCATTCTTATTGACTCCTTTTGTCATCCTTTTCTTCTCCTTTTGAATAAATCCTTTCACTCCTTTTGTCAATTTCGTTAAATAGGAAGCCCTTTTTCACTACTTCCCATTCTTCGCATTGTTCGTAATTCTTTTCTCCGATTCTTTGTTTGGGGACACGCATCTTTACATGTCTCCGTGATTCCCCCCTTTTTCATTATTGGCTTCAATCTTTCCCCAATCTTTAAAGGGATCTAGCAACAATGTCAAAATCCTCAAAAATTACTTGGAACTCTATAGAGGTTCTCACAAACCTTATTGTATTCGTATGACCAACATGACCAATATAGAAGCATGGAAAAGCTTTTGGTTTTCCAAATTCTTTTATTTATATATCTGAACATTCCAATCATACATATTCTTTATAATGATGAAGATAATATGTATGATTGAAATGTTCAGATTTATAAATATTCACTGGAAAATCACAACTGTGTACAGAGTTAGTGGAATGTGGAATATCATTTTGCATTTTCGCCCATTACTCGGTCACAAGACATTAATTTACCATGGAACTTTCACACATCATTCAGTTGACATATCAGATTACAGAAATACACATTTTCTCCACCCTTTGTCAGTTTTTGCTCAAGTCAACAAAGTTACTCGATCCCTTTAAGGGTTTGGTTTCTTTCCAACAGTGGAAGCAACCGCCCATTAAGGAGGGTCACTCACCTGTTGTGAGAGCCTCTTTACTTCCACAAATGCAATTGTATTCATTCTATTAAATTCTCTTTTTTACACCATTATAAACGGGAGTCTTATTGTCACCCCTTTATTTCACGCACTATGGCGCTGGCTTTGTTGTGCGCTGATTAGAAAAGATAGAATCGAACTAATTGAAATAGGAACTTGATTATTATTAGGCCAAACATTGCTACGATTTCTACCTTGCGGCGCTGGGATGATTTTGTCCATTTTGTACTATTTAGGTAAGGTTTATCCCGTTGTATCTTTTAAAAAACACTTCCATTATGTCATTTATGTGATACAGATACTAGTCATTAAACCTTATCTCTTCTCGAGATTATTACAGATTGGACAACCTTGTAAGTGTGCACGGGTTATCATCATAATCTCATAATTATTCACTTCATTTTATTTCATATTATGGTGTATTTTATGAATGGATCCATAATTATGGAGATTATACATACGATTCTAAATCCAGTTTAGCTAGACATGACAGAACACGTACGAGAAGGCATATAATCATCAATTGTTATGAAATATAAAGAGGTATATGTAAGCCCTGTTACACATGTTTGTTTAATGCATCATGCTCATATAATGTAGGTGCGTCCAGGCACCCGGATGTTCTCTCATTTTTGGGAGCTGTAACAATAAAAACGCGCACAATTTATAATGTAACTATATTTCATACAGCAAACTGCAAACTGTATAATAATGTACATAATATTTTCAGCTTGTCAACTGATCTTGGATGGGAATAACATATTTTTAGTTCCAAATTCCAAATTCATACCATAACAAAATATTGGTGAATGATATGCAGTGGCGTACCCAGGATTTGTTAAAGGGGGGGGGGGGGGGGGGGGGGGGGTAGTCGTAGAAAATTTTCGAAGCCGAGACCAAGTACCTTCAAAATGTTCGAGACCGAGACCAAGAAAATTGTCGAAGCCGAGACCAGGTACCTTCAAAATTTTCGAGACCGCGACCAGGTCCGGTCCACAATTTTAAAGACCGAGACCAAGACCCAGTGGTTGAGAATCCTGTAAGCGGGGGGGGGGGGGGGGGGGGTAGTCGTAGAAAATTTTCAAAGACGAGACCACCAATTTTCGACATTTTCGAGGCCGAGACCACGGTTTTTCGCAGTTTTCGAGGCCGAGACCATCGAAAATGACGGTCGAGAACACTAAAATTTGGTCTCGAGACCAGATAAAATTTGAAAAGGGGGAGGGGGGGTTCAAACCTCCCAAAACAGTAATTTTTTGGTCAAAGGCCTGGGGGGGATTGAACCCCCCAAACCCCCCCCCCCCCCCCCCCCCCCCTGGGTCCGCCTGTGATGAATGAAGTCATGTCATCTGCGGGGAAGCCCCCTTTATACTCATCACAAATATTAGCTCCACGCTTGCAAATGAATATGATCACAAACAAACCAAAATGTGAAATTCTTCTGTGATGACTAATGAATTATGTTTTCGTTTTCTTGTTGACATAATCATGATTATGTTTTCATATACTTCAAACACGAAAGGCTGATCTCTACCAAAAATTATTGTGATTTTAAGCGACCTTGATTTTGGACAAAATATAACAAACGTATTTGCATAATACGGTCGATTTAATACATGTATCTAAATCGTCAACGGTAACTAACGACTGAAGAGGTTTAGAGACAAAACGTTCCCTTTATAAATAAGGTTAATGCACTTAAATCACAGGTGAGCATGTCGAGTAGGTGTGAATAGAGGTGACTGATATGAATAATAATATTTCCATGCTTTCGCTTCTCCTTGGAGATTTAATTCGATACCCCCTCACTTACTGTAGTAACCCACCTTTTGGGGGAATATAAATAATATTTTCATTTGAGGGTGGGCAAAAAGTTGTCGCTCACTCGTCGAACCAAGGAGGACCTATAGTCTAGAACAACTTCTTGATAAACCATGCGTGAAGAAAGATAACAAAGATATGAGTAGAGTGTAACCATTTTTGATAGTGTAGCCGGAAGCGAGAAAGAGGGGGCGGGATGCTTGCGCGGGGAGTGCACTCCATTTTTACATGTTTTAGTATAGTAGCTTTGCTCTCTATTAATTCATACCGTTACATTCTGGTCAAATAAAAATGTGAAGTTTGTATGATTAATAGCTCCAGTAAAAAACAACATATATTATACAAAACCTTCCTCAAAACACTTCATAGAAATCTAAACATAAGCTAATACTTTGTGGTTATGTTTACATTGTCTTTCGTTGTGAAGGACTGTGTACAATTCATAAACAATACTTAATGGCAGACCTGCTTAATGGTGTTTAATTTAGCATACGGTATTGGCCCGTGTATAATACTCATCTAAAACGATATTTATAGAGCGAGTAAAATGACCGACTGACACAAGTTCTCCGTTCCGTATCGCCTTTCTCTATTTTGGTTTTCCTGGCATGGTAACCAGACAGTATTGTGAGAAAAGTGGGATCCATTATTCCGCGAAAAGGGTTTGTTTTGAGTTTAGGAGCCCAAAATAGTCGTTTGTCGTTTGTTTCATTAGACACTCGATATAGTAAATATATACATTATATACTTGTGTGTCCATTTGTAATGTATGTTTACATGTATCATGCCCATTATGGATTATTTACGTTCCTGCAGTGGTCATCCAATATTCCACGAATAAGTTTTGTTTTGGTGTTGTGAGCCTAAAATAGTCGTTTTATTTGTTTTATTTATCATGTCTATTATTAAAAAGACACTCGATATAGAAAATAGATACTCGTGTGTCCATTATAAATGAATGTACAGTATGTATCTCGCCCAGTTATTTCCGTTCCTGTAGTCAATGGCAGTGCATGCATGGTCATCCATTATTCCACGAATAAGTTTTGTTTTGGTGTTATGAGCCTAAAATAGTCGGTTTATTTGTTTATAATGTCTTAGAACACTCAATATAGAAAATAGATACGCGTGTGTCCATTCTGGATGTTCATGTATCACGACAGATTTGGTTTACTTCCATCGTGTTTATATTATATCGATGATTATTTCCGTTCATGCAGTACGACCAGCAAGGGGAGGGGGGGGGGGGGGGGGTCATGGATGTGAATAGGGGGCGTCGTCCACATGGGATGCCAAGGCACCAGAATGAGCTATACAGGGTGGCCCAAAAAAAACGGAACGGGGCACTTCCCAAAATAAAGTAGCACATGTATTATGTCCATCGGATAGAGTGTCTTTTCAAATGAACAACGATACCAAGAACAGTCAATTTGGTCGTGTAGTTTTTGTTTTAGGGCCCTGTGAGTGACACCATGTCAGGTTCTCTTTTTTGTCAATTTGTATTGAGCCAGCGCTTGATGAATTGCACGAACCGCCGTTCATATCGTTGAGCATCGCGCACTATTGTTAGTGTGCACTCAGTCGTGTGCCGAGAGAATGGGCCTGGTCGCTGAATGGTATTACGGGCAAGGGGTGCGGTTAAACTGGCATTGACTAGGTCGAAATCGACATAAATCGGCACCTGACATGGTCTCACTCACTGCGTCCTTAAACAAAAACGACCTGACCAAAATTACTGTTCTTGGTATCGTTTTTCATTGGAAAGGACACCCTATCCGATGAACATAAACATTGTGGTATCATATTTTGGGAAGTACCCCGTTCCGTTTTTTTTGGGCCACCCTGTATAAGCGGTTTAATGAAATCATGTTGTTTTATTTTGTCAAAAGACGTCCTTTTAGTCCATGGGCTTAGACTTTAGACCATTGTTTATGTTTTATGGAAGGTCATGTTAGGGTATACAATTGTTGTGCGAATAACTGTTATTTCTTGAGGAAATGAATGAACAAAGATGTCCTGAACTATGATTAATTGTTAAACGCATATTTGTTAATTACAACAACAAAAAGAAGCATTTATTGCCTAGAAGTTTTTATAACGGCCCAATTATATTTCTTAGACATGTCATATTTGGGAATGAGAGACGAACGTGCAACGTCACTCCATAAAACAATGGGCACTTTGGACCATTGTTATAATTAAAACCTATTTTTGTGAATTCCCGCCCATGAGTTTGACTGATTTTTCAATTTAAGCCTACGAATTGAAGGTGGGCGGGGGTGGGGGGGGGGGGGGTGGGGGCTGACGGCGTCGTACACCCCGGCTACCCCTTTTATGTAACTAGGCCTATTATTATGACAAGTGATATCATATCCAGTGTTTAATCCACTTCACTTCTGGGTGGCTTGCACATGTATACGCCTCATTATAGTACTCGTATTGTATATGTATACAATTTACCCAGGCAACACTAATAAGTTGCCATAAATAAATAGACGGGATGTTTTGTGCATGGGATTAGTCATTTCTATTTTCAGCTACGATGTTTGGCAGTTTTTGGCTCTTAGATAAACTGGAAACTTTAAACCCCTATTTAAATATTATAAATAGGGGTTTAACTGAATACAGAGATCCTGGTAGTAGGTATATCATGAACATGATGAAGGAAATAATAATAATACATAATAATAATAGCTAATTTTTATATAGCGCATTTCAGAACTGGTAAGAAATAGCGGATATATTGCAAACACATCAAGAAATATTTAGTTTTGTGGATTAATTGTTTATAATTGTTGAATACAGTTCTATTTATAACAATATTACATCGATTTATAGTTCTTACTTAATATGACCTTCAACTAAGCTATGAATGATTGATAGCTGCATGGAAAATAGAACATACATACAAACATACAATTAAACATACGTTTTTCAAAATGTGTCATGAATTGATTAGATTGGCGATGCAATAAAAAAATATATATATCAACATTTCATGACCTGCAAGTCCAAAATTAGTTACGTTCATTTACAATTTTCATGCAAGAAATATGATGAGTTTAATTTTATAGTGTACATTTTGAAGAAAATGTAAAGATTTTCGTATCCTCCAACTGAGATATGTTCAGGATACATTGAAAGGTCAATAGATTAATTACTATAATTAAACATCAGTTTAGTGTGTAATGAATAGCGTATCTTGATAATGCATTCATGTTAAATGTTAGCAATGTAAATTGAGTATAAACTTTTCATGACCTCTAAGTCCAACTTATAGCTTACAAAAATCAAACATGCGAATTTAAAAGTTTTATTAAAAAATCCACAGCCTGATAATGCAATTAATTTCATATTTTACCTGAGATTCAGCTATAAACTTTTTATGACCTCCGGTTTCGACTCAAGTTTTGTTTGTTTCTTTTTAATGTATATTATAGGGCTAAAAAAAAAGAGGGGCAAAATCTGGGGTTATCAAAATGATAATAATGTTTGACTTGCCCTTGAACTTTGGGGAAATTCACACACTTCGAGGACCGATGGGCAGGAATTGGGTGAAAGTGCAATTATCGGTGGTAAAATTATTAAGACCATATACGTCATATCTCATAAATGAACAGGCGGGCAGTGGTGTATTAAACGAGGGTCCATCCGTACGGTGTGTGAGGGGCGGGAGGCGGTAGGGGGCAGGGGGCAGAGGGTGTGGTCATGTTTGGTTAAGGTAAACCATGCATTCCACGAGAGGGGAGCATTTACCCTAATAGACACATGATTATATGCATTTCTTTAGTATACGGGGGGCTCTCGAAAGTCATAGGGCAGTATTAAAAGAAAGAGATGGGTGGTGGGTGGAAGGGGGGGGGGAGCAGTTATTCCCAAAGGGGTGAACGATTACCCCCATTCCCTCCTTTTCCGTAACTATATACGATATTGCAGGTGAGAAATTTTGAAATGAAAATGGTCGATATCATAACAACGTGGGTGTACTTTTTTTCTTCTCGTTTTCCCTTTTTCTTAACCCTTTTTTAACTGTCTGTTTAGATCGAAGACGCTCCCAAAAGAGGCAAGAAGGTTTATCCATTACGCTAAATAACTATTTTTCAACATCTTACACCCAAATTATGCTGCATGAACTTTGAATCTTTAGATGCTGGACTCACGGGCGTAGCGGTGACGTTAATAAGGGGACAAAGGGGTATTTGCCCCTCCCCCACCTAAGTGGGACGTACTACATGACTAAAGTAAAAACAAATATTTTATCCTGATTATGGCATTGTCTACAACCCTTCGTGGGACACTCCTATCCTATACCCCTCTCAAGACCCCCACCACCACCATCAAAGAAAGTCCCCACCCCGCCTTGCTTTAAAATCAAACCTAGTATACCTCACTGGTGGAAAACGGTAACTTTTCGAATCGGTGCAGAAATCATTAATATTATCATAGCGTGGAAAATTCCTTCAATCACGCTAAATGGCTTTGACAATCGTGAGCGGCGTTCGCCTGGAAAGATGGCTCTACCATAGGTCTGTCAGATCTCCAGGACCCTGTAACTGGTAACCGAGAGCAGTGGAGTAGGTGCACAATAGGCCTACCAGATGGCGACGCTTGTTTTCGTGTGAGGCAACCATTACGGAACCCCCAAAAGAAATCGGCAAAAACACCTCGATTAAATAAACACATTTTTTTTACAAGGTCAGGAGATTCTTCGTTTTGATATAATTCGTATATTTCTGGTTCTAATTTTCTTCTCATTCCCTCGTTTTCTTCTCATTTTCTCGTGTTTCTTTCCTTCTCTCTATTCACTGCTCCTACTTAAAGTATGAGTTGAGACTCGCAGGAAAGGTCGATATAATACAAACTAATTTTTCCCAAGGCCAAGAATTTATTCGTATTTATTTGTTTATATTTCTAGTTCAAATTGTTTTCTTAATTTCTCACCTTCCCCTTCACTTCCCCTTACTTCCCAGTTTCCTTTTTCAATTTCCCTTCCCCTTCTTGTTCCCTTTAACAAAAAATGCCATTACAATATATTATGATACGAACACATGGTACTCCAAATGTCAAGAATATATTTGTTTTGCAATTTCCATAATTGTTAAATCTATTTCACTATTCTTTTTCTTCCTTTGCCAACTTCTAGTTTACCGTCACCTAATTTACATTCTCATTTTCTATTATTTTTTAGATTCCCCTTGAACTGTTTCTTTTTTATATCCATTAAAAGCGGTATTATCGCTCCAAAGGTCAAGAATTCATTCGTTTTGCAGTTGGTGTATTTCTAGTTAATTTTTCCTTCATGTTGTCCCCTTTCCCTTTCCCTCCCCATAATTTCCCGTGCCCCATCTTCCGTCTTCCTTTTCAAATTTCCCTCTCCTTCTCCATTCTCTACGGCGTTTCTTCTATCCAAAACCATCATGTTTAGTTTGGTTTGAGACTCGCAAGAAAAAGATCCACTCTGATCTTGTTATAGCCGCTGCCTGGAAAGAAGATGCGGTTAATTGAGGGAGGATAGCTATAGCATCCGGTAGACGTGAGGTGGAGCATCGAATTATGGGCAGTGGCGTAGCCAATGATAGGGAGATGGAGGGGGGGGGGGGGGGATGGGTGGTCATCTTCCCCCTCCCCTACAGGAATTCCTGCTCCTTTGTTGTTCACATCCATTGTGAGAGGGGGGCGGAGAAAATATAACGTCATTTGCATATGTTGGGTGTTGAGGTAATAGGCTGTCTCCTCATAGAAAACATTGTCCCTTGTTACTATACCCCACCCCGGTATGGGTATCTGTCCTTTACCCACCACGACGCCACTCATGCTGTTTGAAAGTTTAAGTTTGAAAACCATACATTTCGGGCAAAAGACGCCTCAAGTTTGTGCAAAATTTAAGCTTATATTTTCGTCATTCTAAGCTCATGTTCAGTCTCGGACCAGTTTCGACAATTCGACGGCGAGAAGGATGTTGTTCGGGTTCGGGCATACAACCTCTGCCCCCCCCCCCCGAAATAAACGTCTCTACGCCCATGGAGTGGGAGATGCTTGGTCAACATTAGCCTTTAGTCAAGGCTCCATATGGCTTGAAGATTCTCTATGCGATCGCGAGCTAGCTAGCTGTGAGAGAGCACGGGGTCAGCGAGCGATACGAACTGGCTCCCATATAGAGCCTTTATGATTTTACCACTCAGTAATTTATTAATGAGATGAAAACATTAACGAATCAGATCGCTAGATGCGGGTAACCTTTGCCTGACCCGGGGCCTAATACACGAGTATTGCCGTGGCGTGTTCCATCATGTATCAAGGGGTGTATTTAGTATCAAAAATTAATATTATGATAACTATTCTTATGATCAAATATGAGATACATCAGAGTAAAACTGAAGCATAAAAATACCCTTTTTTGTATCCATATCAAATCTCACCTCTTTATTTTAAAAGAAAGCAACATATTGAAATGACGTACCCTATTCATGTAATGGATGTGTCCGAATCGACGGTTTAACATGTACGGCCAGATAGAGCGCTCTGTGTACGGCCTACGCTAGTATGTTGCGGAGACCCTCTAACAACCAGTAACCGTGTATTGTGCAAGAAAGCGTGTTTAGTTTTACTTGGTTTTACTATGCAGCTTGATTGAGTGTCTAAACAAAGACTAACACTCGCGAACGGCTGATCTACCAAACTTGGTAGATGAATATTCGTTATTTAATAGGTTTACATTAGAAATAAACAACAACCAATGTGCAAAGAAAGAAAGACTCTCGCGGTACCCGCTCGATGTGTTCGCTTCGCTCACACTCCGCTCGCTCCGCTCGCGAAATTGTGCATATAGCGTGAGAGTCTTGACGAAAGACTAGGTCAACATGAAAGAATCTCATAACTTCTTGGCATCTCATTCATCCACCTCGGTATAACCTGGTTAGCCGAAATGTATCCTCCTAATATAATTTCGATTGGCGTGGAAGTGTTATTCCATTCATAACTTCTTGTAAACAAGTCATCAACGCGATACAAAAATGTTTGTATTCCTTTGTGGCACGTCATTCTTTGCTTGTATGTCATGGCAACGTACACACACACCCCCCCCCCCCCCCCCTCTCCCCTCCCCTCCTTGAAGACGGAAGAATCTATTGATGATATCCTGCATCATAATGTGTTTTTGTGATATTCATTTATTTGTTATAGTTAGCGTTTGTAGATTGGGGTAAGGACGTTTCTATTTCGATTATTATAACATCTACATCAATGGCAATCTTTACGGATTGATCGTTTCCACCCCTTTCTTTCCTATTTCGATATACTTTCGATCTCTAGGCGCGCTGTTTTGCCTCTGGCTTGGCCTAATGAGTAACGTTTGGTATTTTAAAAAAAAGGATTTTTTATATTTTCCTAAATTATTGAATAAAAGTTGGTCCTCAAAATGTCATTCCGATCGAATATATTCGTGAATATTTGAGCTGTTTTTGAACCGATGTTGATCAAATAAAGTTCATTCTGTCTTTAAAATTGTGTGCTCTTCCAGATTTTACAATTTAGATTTGTATTACTTCAAACAAAAAATAAATTCTCGAAGCGCCCTCTATAAACCAAAACTGAACTATCCCTTTAAGTATTATGATTATGAGTGAGATAAATGTGTAATGATTATGATTAGGGTTAAATGGTGACGTACCGTATGTGTGAATAATGTTCTCTGTTTTATTTTATTTTTCATATGTTTGTTCACAAATAAAAGCACACACGGATAACACAGACAAATACAGTCCATCCGGAACTTGAACTACTTTTGAATCGGTAGATATTGTTCCGTTTGGTTGTATTTTGTCTTGTAAGTTGTGTTTATGAATTATGTTTCCATGGTGTTCCCGCATGTACCAGAACACATTTTGAGTAAACAAGACTCGTAAGTAGATCACATGTTCAGCCGTAACGTGCACTTTTCAATGCACGACCCAGACAACTTCATTTCTAACGACATTTGCAAGTTGCATTTCACATCATAATCATATTCATCAAATCATCAAACGTTTCCGGATGCGCGCCCGATTCGATATGATGAAAACATCTGAAAGTTCACTCTCACCCCCACTTAGGTAGCGTTTGCATTATGATGGGGGCAATCAAATCCTAATGAATATGATTGCTTCGTGGTGGGGTTTATGGTCGCCTAATCTACACCCATTTATGTCTAAGTCCGATTTGGTCGTCTACATCATGTACAATATGCCCGAAATTTACATTTCCCCAATTCCAAATTAGATATATAACCATAAAACTAACCCTAACCCTAATCCCAACACATATTATAATCCATAAACCTAATTGTTAAGCCTCTTAATTCTGATTTTGCTTGTAAAGTTGTAGACAAAATATCGTAGACCAAAATGGTGAAGACCAAGCGACGAGTTGCCTGTGATGGACCCACAAGTAGTTTGGGTTTACTCTGTATGATTATAGTTAGCGATATAATAAACTGAGATAAGCTTCCAATATCCTGTCTATTGTGTAACATATCTATTATCGAAAATTGATTTAATATATAATATTGCAATAAACCGTCTATTACTCAATCAAATTTTAAATAAGTTGTTTATATTAACTTTGACCATATGACATATATATTACGTGGAATACCAAATCATAGGGCAGTGGTGAACGGACAATGATTGGCATCTCCAAGGTGGTATAATGTTAATGGTTTCGTCCGTTTATTAAAGATGGTCGATAGATTTGTTAAATATTTATTTACAACTTCCACTGGATCTAATGGTTAAATGATACAATTAAAGGGATAGTACAATATTGATCAAACTAAATGTTAGTTACCAAAACTGTCACCATATCATTACAAATTATTAGTTAGAATTCCACCATGTCCAAAAGATAGACAAACTTAACGGCAGAGTAACAAATTATGTTATCATTAATAAAGAAGCCGTTTAAACATAAAAGGGCGCTCTCTAATAGAGAGAGATCATTAACAACTATTTAAAAAAAAATCTGTATAATTTCGAAAAAGTGTAGGCATTATACTGATTTTTCTTAAATTGGTGAATAAATGTAGGACCCACATTGATTCCAATCTGATATATTTATGAATATTTCAGCTGTTTCTGAACCAATTTTGATCAAATTAAGTTGATTCTGTCATTAAAATTGTGTGCTCTTTCAAATGTAATTTACACTCCGTTTTTCATTACCTCATAACAAATTATTTCTTGAAGCGCCCTCTTTACCAAAAACTAAACTATTCCTTTAATATAATTGTTATTATGAGTTACTTTAGAAATGATTCGGCAGAACGTCGATTTCATGTTGCGTGAAGGGTAAGTTTATACAAACTTCTTTACAGTGACACGAATGATCATGACGATACAACATAACCTTACTTCTTTCGATTAGAGAAATATTTTTCTTTATCCAACGTGACGGAGGGAGACCTATAGACAAGTACATCTAGGAACGGCCCTTTATTATACCTCTTACAATACCTTGTGTAGCCCCTGAGCTCCTCCAATCTCCACCTACAAGATAATCGTCAACCTTTCAACTCCAAGATATTATGAAAAGCAGAAAAAGCCGGTGGCTGGAATAAAAATAGCTTCCATTACTCACCACGAATGTATACCAAAGCTTATAAATGTTCAAATACGAGTCCATATTATGCCTAAAGTATGTTGTTCTTGAAAACATTCGATTATTTACACACAGTGTGTGCGCGGGGGGAAATGTGACTCGAAGAGGGGAATATCTCAACATGAAAGCTAATTTGTTTGCAGTCATGCCGATGTTTTTAGTTCAAAACCGATCCGGTTGTCATGGGGCCCCGTTGCAGAAAGAAATACAATCGATTGTACGTTACAATTAATTGTAAGTCAGATCATGTGTTCTAAATGCGCGAATCTGATTGGTTGAAACGCGCAAAGTTTCTGACTTACAATCAATTGTAACTTACGATCGATTGCACCTCTTTCTGCAACGGGACCATGGACTTTCAGCAAGACATTTTTAATTCACACCGAGCTCAGCCTATTGGTAATAAAAAACGACAACGACAAGGGCAAGGACAATGACATGACTATGATAATGATAATGATAATGAAAAATTTAGAACGAGAATGACAATAACAATGACAATAACAATGACAATGACAGTGACAATGACAATGACGATTATACAACCGTGATCATATCGGCATGATTGATTGGATATAACAATGTAATTTTATCGACTGTTTTTACATAATTTGCAATGTTTACGGCTTTGTGAAAAGCAAATGCCCCCATGTGACCACCTACATTTATGGATGCATGACCCGGTACGTATTGTTCTATAGTTGTTTATGCCATTGTCCATGAGTCCTCTAGAGATATACATGATTCCTTGTGACATCAAGATATGCAAGAGGAGAATACCGTGTACGTCTACGTAAGTGGCACACATTTGCTTCAAATTTAAACGGCGTTACTGCATCCATTTTGATCAAGTTCATATCGATTAGTGGCGCAACTATAAAGTCAAACGGGAAGGGGTGGGTATATGTGCGGGAGGGGGCAATATTTAATAGCGGCAATTAATTACATATTTACATAATTGCATATAATTGTATATTTCTTCAATTTTATTCTCACCACAGAGTAGAAACCAACAAAAAGTGCACATAGTGGTAAATGCCCCATCTTGTACAGCACCCCTTGATTGATTTCGATGGTTTCACGCCACAACTTTTGGCACTTTCAAACGTCATTGGGCCTTATGGAAACAAATCTTGGAGGAGACGAAACTCATCTCTCACTACCTTATCCGATGGTGGTCTCTTTCACGCGTCATTTCTAGTGGGTAAATGCTAATTCTACTCAAAATAATGCCCCGAATATCCGTGCCCAAAAGCTGGGAAGTATTTAAGTAACCGCTGAACTTATGGAGAGGGTTTTTCTTTGGGTCATCATGATGTATATTGTGTATCTTGGGAGATTCTGCTAACTTTTTGCCTCACAAATATCTGCGAGGCATCGCACTTAACACCCTTCATTTGTCCTCTAAATTGTCATAGACTCTTTGGCGATGACAGGTTGCTGGGAAATACCCCACACTCGTCCTACTTTGAGTTTCACCTTCATATACGTACGATAGCTCATGATCATCTTTGAATGTGTCACACTAACCTATTATATAAGTATAATCTAATTATAATCCTACACTATTCAAGAACAGTATGATTGAAATAATAGTATATAATATTTTAAAAATTACAGATGGTTTTTTGTTTATCCATGAACGGTATGAACAGTTTGATTAAAATAATAGTATATAATATTAAAAACATTGCATGTGGTTTTTACCCCCCTCCATCATGCATGTTGCTAATGAGAGGGAGAGATAGAATAAACGAAATAAGTAAAGAAATTATGAGAAGAAGGGACGAATAGTGTGAATAAGAGAGAGAAGAAAGAGAAGAAAATGGATAAGTAAATCAAACGAATAATTACATTTGATGCTTGGTATATTGGAATAACACTGCATTGTGTGATATCGATCCCTGTCGTAATGGAGCGACCTGTAAAGGCAAACATCAGTAACCGCGATAACACAGTGTTCTACGAGGAAAGCGAAGAAGAAGTAGGAGAAGATGATTAATGGAAATAAAGAAAAGGTAAAAAGGTAGAAAAGAAAAATTAACTAAAGCAAAATGATCCCTTTCGTAATGAAGTGACCTGTAAAGGCAAACATCAGTAACTGCGATAACACAGTAAAGTCTACGAGTGCATCGAAGAAGAAGAAGGGATGAGAGAAAATGCTTATTAATGGAAAGAAAGAGAAGGTAAAGAAGTAGAGAAGAACATTTAACTAAAGTAAAATTATCCCTTTTGTAATGAAGTGACCTGTAAAGGAAAACATAACTGTGATAACACAGTGGGATACGAAGGAAGTGACTAAGAAGAAGAGATATGTGAAGATGATTATGATGGAAAGAAAGAGAAGGTAAAGAAGCAAAGAAGAAAAATTGACTTAATTAAAATTATCCCTTTCGTAATGGAGCAACCTGTGAAGGAAAACATAATCGTGATAACACAGTGGCCTACAATGAAAGCGAAGAAGACGAGCTGGGAGAAGATGCTTCTCATGGAAAGAAAGCGAAGGTAAAGAAGCAAAGAAGAACATTTAACTAAAGTAAAATTATCCCTTTCGTAATGGAGCAACTTGTGAAGGAAAACATAACCGTGATAACACAGTGGCCTACATGGAAAGCGAGAAGAAGAATCAGAAGTAGTAGGAGAAGATAATTAGGCTGGAAAGACGGAAAAGGTGAAAAAGTAGAAAATAAAAAGTAAAAAAAGTAAAATGATCCCTTTCGTAATGGAGTGACCTGTGAAGGAAAACATAAACGTGATAACACAGTGGTCTACGAAGGAAGCGAATAAGAAGATGAGATGAGAGAAGATGATTATGATGGAAATAAAGAGAAGATAGAGAAGTAGAGAAGAACATTTAACTAAAAAGTAAAATTATCCCTTTCTTAATGGAGCAACTAGTGAAGGAAAACATAACCGTGATAAGAGAGTGGTCTACAAGGAAAGCGAAAACGAAGAAGAGGCGGGTAGAAGATGATTATGATGGAAAGAAAGAGAAATTATAGAAGTAAAGGTAAGGTAAAATGATCCCTTTCGTACGGGAGCGACTTGTTAAGGCAAACATAACCGTGATAACACAGTGTTCTACAAGGAAAGCGAAGAAGAAAAAAGGTTATTTTACAATGGAGAGAACGAGACGATAAAGAAAAGGGGAGTGTGAAGAAGGAAATGCTTGGAAAGGGCAGGAGGAATGAGAGAGGGGAATCAAATGAAGAAGGTAACGACATGCTGATTATAATGATAACGACAGGATTCACTGTTCTACCGTAATGTCTTCAAGAAAATTAGGAAAATAATGATAATTCAAAGCAGAAAGTGAGCAGAGGATGAAGGGATCCAGCCAATAAGATAATTATCATAAAGATTTAACCGAGGGAGAGGACGAAAAACAGGTTGTGAACTAGTTTAGCACTCTTTCAATATTACATCATTGTATGATATTGATAATGATCCCTGTCGTAATGAAGCCAATGTGTAAAGGTGAACCGTGGCTGTCTAAAAGAAAATAAGGATATCCGATAAACAGAAAACGATAAAGGCCATGATGAAGAAAATTGAAACAATGAAGTAAAAATATGAAGAGGAGAAAGAATAAGAAGAATCAACATTTGTGTTGGAATAATTGTTCTCAAGAATGTATTTGGTTGATTTGGTTAAGCACATACAACTCAACAAACGAATAGCCATGGACCATTGGTTGCAAATATGGAGAGTGATAATCTGTGACAATATGATTATGTGGGGTACTGGGGTTACTAGGTTTCATGTTGTTGTAGAAATAGAAACCAGTTCCCATGCATGATCACAAAACATGTAGATCCGTAGCGTAGGTAAAGTGAGAGTTAATCCCATCCCACAGCTGTTCACACATCCAACCTGCTTCGGGACAGATCAACGATGGATCAAAAACAGATCATCGCCCTCTCGAGCCCTTCGGATACCACAGATACTAATATTTATCCTTTCACTCTCGATGTATTATTGAGATTATTGAGCGTAGGTACAGAGGTGATGTTCCCTTTCACCCCATTACATAGTTCCAGCGTTTACGTCGTCACCTACACATCACCACCACCGTCACCGTCGTCACCACTACCATCACCGCGCTTTTATACATGGCACATTATACAGTTTTTACAAGGAGTTTACTAGTCGTTTGTTTGCAACATAATTGTTTTTATGAGTAACTGTTCTGATCTTTGACTCCAGTATAGAGTATCCAGTAAATATTTGCAAACTGATGTAAATAATTAAGTAATAATATCAACCACCAATGCCCTCTTACAGAAATGGTCCTATTTGGAAAATTCTAAGCGCTAAACCTGACGTATTATATGGAACGGTTCACTATTTGTGTTAAGGAAGACACTATAATCCATAAGTGACGTTAAAAAGGCTCATTTGGGGTGATTTAGCCGACCAAAGATGCATTACTTTGTGAAACAATTCAAAAATGGAAAAGGGCAACATAATTAAACTTATATGCATTTTGAGTCCCACTTTTCCTATTTCATACGACAGTTCTTTCCGGTAATGATTAAAATGTGTATCACCCAAAAAGTGTGGAAATATGGATTTATGATTAAACAAAGTTTTAATTATTATTACATTAGCAGATATGTGTTCTTCATTCACCCAGTATAATCTATGATTCATCCAACATGTGGATATTCATCCCGAATCAAAATCACTCTTTTGTGGGCATATTGCCGACCAGGTTTTCTTTTTCATCAATTGTTAGGGAACTGTTCTCAGTGGCGTAGCCAGGGTCAAACTGCATGGGGGCGGAGGGGGTGTGAAAAGGGGGCAAAGGTATACATGAGGGGACAGCATGTACATTACGAATAACGTGAATGTTTTTTCTTCTTATTTTATTTTGTTTGTCACTGACAGTAAAACAGTCAGTGGCGACACTAAGGGCCGGGGTGTTCACAGGGAATTAGGGGACAATGATCATTACCCCCCTGTACACTTTCACCTCCTTAGCGCCACCACTAACTGTTGTTATGGCGAGGTCAAATATGGATCAAGAAAATAAGTGATTTCACATTTTTGTCAATTATCGAGATGTTGAAGAATTTCACAGATTTGTCGAGGTTAAGTGAACTTTTTCCTCACACCCTTTCTCATTTGGAATTTTTTGAGGGTTGCCGGGCTACGTGTGAACTGGATACATTTAATTAAAATAATGCGTTTTTTTAATTGTTCATGTTTAGGTTCTACGTTGTAACATCTATCATATGAATCGGTAGGAAAACTTTTTTTATAGACCGTTTGAACCATTATGAAATCAACTTTATCATGTCTATAGAACATCTACTTTTAATAAACCTGTATCAGACTCTTGAAGGTTTAGGTAATTACACGAGATGTTTACCATGTTCCGGGCAGTGCTCACCTACAGGTGACCTCAGCTAATGGTTTAATTGCTCCTAGTCATTTGCGATGAAGAGACGCGTTAATCTGATGCATGTTTTGCCCTTTTAAACTGTCTTGTCACTGCCACCGACTTAATTAAGTAAAGCAAATTGTATAATTTTACCAGTTCTACCAGTCACATAATTTCAGATAAGATCGGTAATTTACTAGACACTTCCTCTCCTGTAAGTGTAAACTCGACCTCGGAATGATCACAGGGGCGACTTAGTATAAAGTTCCGCTTATTTCCTCATTTAGTTTTACACACGGCCTTAACTTTAGGACCACATCTACATCCTTACATATCGGTACCGGAAAGCAAGTCTCTGGAAGGCCTTTGAAGTTGTACAAATTTAATTCATTGGTGGAAATAGATACAGAAAGTGGTGTCAGTATGAGTCAAACAGTTAATTTTTCATTTATTTTGAGCCAAATGCTTTCCTTTCCTTAAAGAGCATCTTCGTGACGGGAAACCAAAGAGACATTCAGAGTGGCCCGCTGTATATGCGACCTGCATATTCAGTAGATGATTAGATCTGACACTTGTCCCGCCTATGGAAAAGGATGGTTTCTGTATCATATCAGGCAGCATCGGCTAGAGTCATTATACTTTTGGTCAACCCTGGGTCACAATTAGCACCAAAAGAATAAAAAGGACCTGGTCCTACCCCCAAAACCCCAAACAACTCTCTCATCATCCCCATCGGACGAGGGGGCAAATTTTGGTCAAATCCTGTGATTCCGATCACGAAATTGTACTTCCTTTTGTCTCACACCAATTCGATTATCATGATTTGTCTTTGATGGTTTCGGGAGGTTTTTATAACCGAAGATATCGAGCCAAAAAAGGAATATGTTGTTGTGTGGACCACATGCACGACACCATGGATGTAGACGATGGTAGCACGTGGTTTCAGAAAGTTCAGAAAGTACCAAGTGTTTATTTATTGGTAGGCAGTTTAGAGGCGACTTTGACTGGAGGCGGAAGCGATATCTGGTAAAGGTCACGATGCAAGTAACATGAATATTCATTAGGTATGCATATATATGCGTGCTTCGTAGATTACTGTAGCACAGAATGTTTTATTTCTGCTGCAGCTGCTGCTATCTATCAATATCATTACTGCTGCTGTTGCTATTGCTGTTGTTGATGTCGCTGCTATTCTTAATTTTAATATTACTACTATTGCTGGTGCTACTGATCCCCTGATCATTTTGACAAGGCCTCACGTCTTAAAGGGACAGATCCACTTTTACAAAACGTCTGAACAGCTTTCAGTTGACGGATGGGGATCAATGTAACACGCAAAAAAAAAATCAGAGCGAACAGCCCTCTAAATAATTTGGATTCTACGAATGAAAAACGAATGCGTCCCTCCATTTAAACTATATATCGGTCAATAAAGGAGTTCAACTGATTTAGCATAATATTACAACAATATAGTACTAATTCTCGTAAAGGTATTGTGAAGCCAACATTTGTTAACGTATGTCACGGAAAAAGATCTCAAAAAGAAAGAATATATAATTACATGTAGTCAGTTTAAGCGAAGTTTGGGTATTTTGCTTGGTAAACGCTCACACATTAGTACTTATGCGCGGCTCACGTAGCTAGCGGGGGTCACGTAGGGGTCATGCATACCGATCTGGCACTCCGTGAAATCTATGTACGAACTTACTCACCGGCCAAAAATACGTATGTACATAATTAACCGACGTCCCTCAGTTTATTCAGTTTTAGGTCTATAACTCCACGAAAAAGAGATTTCAAGCCCTAATTTTTTCAGGCATGCTATTAAATGACATTTCCTTTCATATAAGACAATAACCTCGCAACTTTTGAATTTTGGCTTGCAAAAGTGGATCTCTCCCTTTAATGGCAGAAGCGCCTGGTGAAAGAATAGTCGCGCGTATAGCTGCAGAGCTCTGTTGCTCGTGTGATAGTCTCCCTTCCCAGTCACCCCAGCCGTTCTTACACCCTGATACAGACACGAGACCTCGGCAAAACTAAAAAGACTTCCACTGGTAACTTGCCTATTGGTCTACAGCCATTTGGTCTACTCCCATTTGGTCTAAGTAGAACATTATAAATTCGGGGGCTCATGATTATAATTATCGATTATGATTAGGGTTAGGGGTGTAGATTAGGGTTAGGGTTAGGTTTTGGGTTAGGGATTGTGTTTGGATTTGGAGAATTTGAAGTTAAAGACATCCGGTAGTAGACAAAATGAGTTGTAGACCAAATGAGTGTAGACCAAACGAACATACGTAACTTGCCGATTGGTCTACAGCCATTTGGTCTACTCCCATTTGGTCTGCTAGAAAATTATAAATTCGGGGGCTTATGATTATGTAATGTTGCCTCTCATTTTCATATGGAACGTGATTCTCACGTGAACATAATATACTTATCATACACATCGTTCAATGTTCGGTCTTGTTTCCCATGGATTCATTGACCGTGTACATAAGGGGGAAACCCGGGGAATGGGAATGGTCAGACACCTGCGCCGTAAATTCACCAAAATGGGCGGTCCAGAACATCCAAGACGGTTTTAATGTTTCGACCGTTTGGCAACGTGATGAAATATCATCCGGTGTGTGGTCAACATGGAAAGCAGTTCAAGAACACTTTTCATGGGGTATTTACTGTCAGAATAATCGGTCATGCAAGGTAATATCTTGCAGCCATCAATTACCGCCGCCAAACAGGTGTACATTAATTGCAACATAAGAACAACATCAGATTTTTCCCCCAAGTATACATTGCCATGTTGACCAAACGTATATGTTATTGTTAATTTAAGTTTGCTCATAAATGTTTATTTGAAACTGAGGGGATGTTCTCACAAATGTCTCTTGCTCGCTAAGCCTAAGGTATTGTGGAAACTGAACAGATTCGGGTTAGATAAAAAATTAAAAAAACCCCAATGTCATGGTATAGATGGTATTGGTAAGACAAGCGAGGTGGGAGGACGGTCCTCACACCTCTCTGGACTCTGGTAAGATGGTAAGAGGAACTACATACTCCCTTTACAGCCCGATTGTGTTTTCTATTGTATGTTTTTTAGTGGTATTATTAATGTACGTATACCCCCGCCCGTCCGACGCTACACCACCGTTGGAACCCATATTCCTTTAAAGTATCTTTTCATGAAACTGTATGTATGTATGTTGTAACAGAGATGAGAATGATTTTATTCGTTCCATTTATGAGGCACACGCTAATTGGATAAAGTTTGTGGTTTATCATTGCCCCCCTCAAGGATGTAAGCAATTTGCTAAGTTTTTAGTGCCACGTAACATTTAGTACCTCTAATCCCGCGGCGAGACAACATTTAGGTAAAGGGGCATGTGCTCTGGGCACAGGGTCAATGAGGTTACTAGACCTAGGCCATGTTGCAGAAAGAGATACAATCGATTGTAAGTTGCAATTAATCGTAAGTAAGATCACGTGTTCTAGATGCGCAAATCTGATTGGTTGAAACGCGTAATTTTGCTGACTTACGAGCAATCGTAACTTACAATCGATTGTATCTCTTTCTGCAACGGGGCCCTAGCCCAGGTTCGAGACCTCCCCAGCCTGGCGAACAGGTTGTGCAATCTGTTGGCTTGATGAGACCAATCTACCGTATTTCGCGATATACACGAGACCCCCGACTACAGTAGTTGATCTATATTACAACCGATTAGGATTAGCGGTTATGAATATGTTGAAGTAACTTAGGATGTTTTGGTCTTTCTGGTTAAGGTTAGGATAAGGTTTAGCCTTGAGGGTTGTGGGTCAAGTTTGTGATTTAGGAAGTTCATCTTCAGACATCATGTTTTAGACCTAATAAAACGTGGACTAGCAACTAGAAGGTATCTTTTACCATGGTCCACGCAACACAATCATTGCCCTTTCATAGGTTCCACGATATACAGCACACAGGGACACACTCCCATATCCCTGATATACATATTATATTTCTAACATATTATGTTTCTAATTTTACGGACCACATGTGTGGGACATTTATGTATTTAGAGCACATTAAATTACTCCGGTCTGGACAGGTCAGTGAGGTCAGTCTGGACTTGCGGCAATGGCGTTACCTGGGTTCAATCCGTTCGGGGGGGGGGGACTTTTTGAAAGGGGTTGACACGCTTTCCCATGTGTCGTAAACATGTATGTACTTCAGATTAATTATTGTATTTCATATCTAAATCATAATTTGACAAAGCATTTTAAATCAGATGTTTTACAATAATGCATAGCCTAAGCAGATCATTTTAGTCCACGAAGAATTCAACATATATTATCGATATGAGTAAACGTAAAAAAGAAAATTCCCTAAAATATAAAAGAAATGTTTAAATGTCTTCACCAGGAGCAAAATAAGTACACAGTTTTGATAATTAATTTCCCCACCGGTCCCCACCGGTATGGGAGTTCTCCATTTAAAAGGACGAGGAATCCCTTGTGGAGGTCCGTAAAGGATGTTGTGAACTTTTACAGGGTGGGGCACATGCCCCCCCCCCCCTCCTCGCCCCCTTTAGCCCCCTCATCGCTACACCACTGGCTTGCGGCAAGGCACTGACCAGTGGTAGCAATTTGTACAAGGACTCAGCTGGACCTATTATAGGGGACCTCACAGTGGGATTTTACTACCCTGGGAAGACGGGAGAAAAGGGGGGGGGGGGGGGCTGCAGGCGGGCGGAGCAACCTACTTTAATTATTCCATGAGATTTATGGCGACTGTGAACCGTACTGATCTTTGATTTTGACAGAAAGTTTCCATTTGCTCGTAGATTACTACGAGTGCGACCTTCCTTCTGCGGCTCGAACTTGTCTGACCACCATGGCTCAACATCTCAAATGATGCATAGAAATTGTAGGCAAATATTAATCTTCTATACTTGCAGGACTTTGTATACATGTGATCTTAATCTGAAATCCAATAAATTCATAGACATAAGCTGGGAATATTCGGGGAAGATAGGTCCACATTGTGGCAAAATTGTGGCTTATTTTCAGGCCCATTAGCCAACATAAGCACCCTTTTAAAAATGTTTTAGAGATAGGAAGGATTTTATTTGAGCAAACAGCCCCACCACCCTGGAATTCGCCCATGAACTGAAGGAATTGGTGATAATGATATTGACTGAAGACGCTGATGGTTATTGTCTTGTTTATTTGATATATTAAGGGGGTCCTTCTCCAGTCAGGAAGTCATATTTCCTATTTGAAAATAAACAAAGAGAGGTCATTGGTTTGTGCTGTCTAGAGCAAGGTTGACGGTAGCCTCCAATCAAGACGTCGAGCATCAACAACTTTCAGCACTATTTCTTGGAGCACGGCGTCGTACCCATGCCCATTTTATTGTTTTGTGTGTTGTGTTTGGTTCCCAGAGACATTCCCATAGTTTCTTATTATTTCTCGTGCAAGTGACTATCAATATAATTTCCTTTCATTCTTGTATTACTATAAGAAAAGGAATATGTTCTTTTATTTCATATTACAATCACTAGTTTTCCAAGTGACAAATTATGGCCGGTGTTGCCCCGGATAATCGCCTCGAGTCTGGATTGTGAGGCTATCAGTCTAGAATGTCCCTTTCATATTGCCAAGAGACTTGGGGTGAGGTTTCAGTTAATGAAGAGCTTTGAAGGGTATGACAATATTGTTCTGAACTTCATAATGTGGTATACGATTGATGAGAGAGTAAAGGGATCATTCCCAAGGTTTAGGAAATCGTTATTTATAATTATTATGTTCCCTTCATTTTCGTTTAATTTAATTCGGCCAAAGTTCGACCCACATCTCATTAGTTTTGCGTCCAATGTCATGCGTTTTGATCTAGATAGTGAGTCCCCGCCCCCAGTCGCGTAGCTAGCAAGGGGGTGGGGGGGGGGGGGCAAAACTATTACGTTTATAATAATATATTGCTTTAAACCATTATATATTTTTAGTTTAATAATTGGTTGTATATGCGTTTTATCCTTGTTATCTACTAGTAGTTCAAAGGTGAAACTAGAGTGTATCACAAGCGTTATAATTGTTATTTTTGTTTTACTTGAATTGTTTTACGACGTTTACACAGTTTCTCAAGATCGTGATGCAATATATTGTAGAAAGGTTACAGCAGGGAGCTGGTATTTTGGAGTACCTCTGGTCTCAATGGTTATGACATAAGCCCTATACAGGGTGGCCCCCCAAAAAACGGGACGGGGCACTTCCAAAAATATAGTACCAAAATGTTTATGTCCATCGGATAGTGTGTCTTTTCCAATGAAAAACGATACCAAGAACAGTAATTTTGGTCGTGTAGTTTTTGTTTTAGGACGCTGTGAGTGAGACCATGTCAGGTGCCAATTTCTGTCAATTTTTACCTAGTCAATGCCAGTTAAATCACACTCCCTGCCCGTAATACCATTGAACGACCTTGCCCATTCTCTCGGCACACGGCTGAGTGCACACTAACAATGGCGCGCGTTGTTCAATGCTATGAAAGGCGGTACGTGCGATGTATCAAGCACTGGCTCGTAAAATTTGACAAAAAAAGAGAACCTGACATGGTGTCACTCACAGCGCCCTTAAACAAAAATTACACGACCAAATTGACTGTTCTTGGTATCGTTGTTCATTTTAAAAGACACCCTATCCGATGGATATAATACATTAGTTACTATATTTTGGGAAGTGCCCCGTTCCGTTTTTTGGGGGGCCACCCTGTATACTAGTAGATGACACACATGACAGGGGTGCAGCTATATTTCCACGAAGAAGGAGAAACGTAAGCTGCAGCTACTTTCCGCAATGACGTGCTGATTGGGGGACGGTTGGGGGGGGGGGGCTTGTGGCGGGGGGTGCGGTACCCCAACCCGTATCAAATTCAATTGCGGTATAACATATTAAAATGATTGATTCGCATTTTCATGAGGTGAGACATATGGCCCCGTTGCAGAAAGAGTTACAATCGATTGTATCTCTTTCTGCAACAGGGCCATAGCCAGCTAGTTATTATGTTCTCTGAAACCCGTTTTCAATACCTGAAGTACCAAACAGATACCATGGGAAGGGGTACTTCCCTCCTAAACCCTTCACCTTTGCTCAGTCACTACTCTCCTGAAAGATTTTGTAACTCATGCCGCTGATTTTCCGTTGAAGCATGCCTCCGGAGTCAAGTTTATATACCAATACTGTAACATAACATGTAAGAAATCGTTATATCAATATCAGTTCATTATTACCGTCTGAATTCACTGGAACTTGAATTCCAGGCTCTGAACCGAAAAGAGGAGATTCTTGTTGGTTTGTCTTTCGTGTAACCATGGCAACTAAGGCGATAACGTTTCACAAATCACTCTCTCATCTTTTTGGAGACCATCCCTGCCGGAAAGAACACACTCATCACACGTGTTCACACTGTGCACATGTGAGTGTGTTCATTCCGTCAGGGATTCCATCGAAAGATCGAAGGAGCTTCTATTTCAAAAGCTCCTGGCTTGATAGTTCATAGAGATTACATAAAAACGAACAAAATACGATGGTGACGAAAGCCTTAATTATTCAAGCAATTCTCACTTTTCTTTTCTACTGTTGTTTGCTGAACCATCCGCCTCATGCATTGTCATGACAATGTAATAGCTTCACAGCTTGAACAGTTTATGTAACGTACAAATTATTTCGAAATTTCTTACATTCCCCTCTTCGTTGGGTGTCAGTACAATACTTCCATGAAAATACAGCAGATTCGCGACTACATTCTTCAAATTATCAAATTAAACACAAATCGTAAATATGCCAGTTTGAATGAGCAAGGAAATTTGATAAAAATTAACGAATTTGAACATTCTTCACAGTTCGTCGTGGTTCACTACTTAAACTTTGTCATTTTTTAGAAGATCTTGTGGCGATTGTGGAGACGAACTCATGCTGATTTCATAAGAAATGTAACTGTTAAATGTATGGGCGTGGAAGGAGTGGAAGTGGTATAGATCATATATAAAGCTCCTAAGATCAGTGCTTACCGCAAAGCAAAATACATTTACATATAACTATAATTGATGGGCATCCTAATATACTGTATCTTTTTAAAGGGGAATAGTTGAGTTCTGGTCAAGAGAGTACAATTTTGGTCAAACTGAATTTTAGTAACCAAAACTTGCACCATTACATTACAAACTAGTAGTTATAACTCCACATGCTCGAAAGGAATGCAAAATTACAAATGAGTAAGTTAAAGCCTGTTATCTTTAAAAAAAAGGAGCCGTTAAGACTCAAGAGGGCGCTCTTTAAACACTCATCGGTTTCAACCATTTTTAAATAAAATATTGTACATGTGATGTTTTGTTGAAATAGTGATTAGATAGAGAGATAATCAACAACCATTTAAAAACCTTTTTTTGTAAATTTTGTAAAAGAGGAAGCATTTTTCAATTTTATAACGGCTGGTTCAAAATTATCAAATAATTGTGGGGCCGTACATGTTTTTGGATATTTCAGCCATTTCTGAACTGATTTTGATCAATTAAAGTTTACACTGTCATTAAAATTGTATGCTCTTTCGACACTCAGTTTTTCATTATCTCACAAAAACATTATTTTGTGTAGCGCCCTCTATACCAAAACTCAACTATCCCTTTAAGCCGCATTTATAGTATTATGTTAATTGTGCAGCATTAGATTTTTCGAATTAAAATATTTTCTTTGGGGGTTAATAAAAAGCTCTGAAAACTGACGTATCGTCCATGATTCCGTGACAGGTTTGGAAACGTGATATGAGTTGTTATTTTGTTACGAGGTCCAATGACTTGTCACATCGCTATTAGGTGTGTTGGGTACCCGTCTTCTTTAGACAAGCGTAGATACTTGTTCACATAGAGCTTGAGAGTCGGGAACTTTTCTTGGGCATGTTGGGGTAAACATTACAAATGGGAAACGGGCGTCCATACATAGACAATATACGTTATATTTTACTCTGATTAGATTATGCCACACAAAGTCGTAACTATTCTTGCATCCAAGAGCAAAATGTCAGTTGCTAATTGTCAAGCCCCCCCCCCCCCCCCCCCCCCCCCCCGACCACTACGTACTACGTGAGCGAAGCGAGCGAGCGTGGCCATAGTGGCGTTGTCGTCTATTGGATGATCATCCGAGAGTCAATCGGTGTGTGGAAGCGATTCGTCTTTTGGATGTTCATCATAGTCCATACCTTTTCGGCTACAGCCAAAAAGTTCGTCTATTTGACGATCATCCTAATGCCAATATGTGTGTTGACGCGTATCGTTTTTTGGATGATCATCGGAGAGTCGATATGTGTGGGTGTGGACGCAATGTATCATGGTTATGCTCCAGACGTCACATTCACTACAGGCAGTAACTCCGGACCTCAATATTCTACGAAATTACGAAATTCAATTTCGGAACTCCAGACTTCTCATGTTCAGACAGAGAGAAAAAAAGAATTAAATTGCAAATCACATTTAGAATCTTTCCGTCACGTACATTATATTACACATGTTTAGTCATGTATTATGTATTTTAAAATGCATAGCGGGAAATAGGTGTTGTTTATGACAGCAAATGTGTTACTTCATCGTCCATTATTGCAAATACATGTAAAATACTTTCTGGTTTTACAATATCGGCACAAACAAAATATACGACTCCAGATTCGCATAATTATCTAGTTTCTGGATCGATTGCATAGCTGGTCTTTATTTATTTGAAGACGCTATTACATCTTGTATTTTTGTCAATTGATGAACACAAATAAATGTATCAAATTGAAATTGACACAAGAAAATCGGTTCAAACGTTCACCAGGATCGAGGCACGGGCCCGCAAAGTCGCAAACAAGAGTTGTACATTTCCAAATATCGGCAAAACTTTTGATGTTGGAATTCGGCGTTTCCTCCTTATTATGTAATTACTCGTCATCTCAAACATTCGGGGCCAAAATTGAACATTACGATAAATTAAGGAATACATTATAGGGAAAGTCGTGCGCCTCCGGCATCTTTCATCACACAGATTCCGATTGTTGCCCCCCTCCCCGTTACCCCCAACCAAAAGTGCAATGTCCATTTAAGGGCACGATCTCCAAACTTGAAGACGTTATCCAATTTGACACCCAATTATCCAGATGTCTTCTTGTATTTTCAACGCTCCTTTTCGTCAAGATCTTCTTTCGCCGTTGACAAATTCGCTCCCTCAAATGTACGCCACACGTGGTTATGCGATGGCTGTGATAACGTCTGATTTTCTTCTAATTACCCGACTCTTCTCTGTGGTCTGCGTTTAACGTTAGCATCTCTGGTGGAAAAATACCCTTAAATCATCGTAAATTGGCATTGCATATGCGAAGATGATTTTCAGTCATTCTGTGCCCTTTCGGGGCTCGAAAAACTGATCACCGTTTTGGGAAGACGCTCGTATCTGCTGGCTAAGACATTAACCCTGCAAGAACCAAGGCAATGACAATGGCATTAAGATTGTCCACACTTATTGTCCAAGTGTGGGGTGAGGGGTTTAAAGCGACATGTGGCATCTTTTTATGTCTTCCCCGTCTACCAGTCCTGCTTCTGTCGTCTTTGTTTTTCTCACAGTATTTCTACATGTCCTACTAGACCCCCAGATGGTATCGTCGTCATGATGGTGATGCGTTTAGAAAGCCTAAATGGAGATGATCACGATGATGCGAAGGCACGCAATCAAAAGCGAAAAACCAAACCCCGCTCGTCCGATCCCCTAATCATGCTCTAAGCCCCCCCCCCCCCCCCCGACAGAATTGTCATACAAGTTTTGTAAACCATGTAAACCGGCATTTTGAATAGTCTTGACCCGTAAAATGGTATTAGAAGGTCCCTGTTTCATTATAAATAGTAAGACGCTTGCTGTTTGAAAAGAAAAGAAAAAACATTTTAAGTTAAACATAATTTTGTGGTTTTCTTTTATATTTCATGCAAAGTGAGTAAACATATTATATTTGCTATCATCCCGATTCAAAGTGGTTTTATGAGATATGATAGTAACAATGAAATGTTGTTTCATTGTATTATAGTCAATTCATATTGATCTCATCACCTCCATGACTAAAAATTTATCTTAAATATATAATATTCCATTTGATCCTTCGAATACACTTTTTCTGGACATCATATATATAAGAAATTATTAATATAATATCATGTTTGTAGGTTTGCAAGGTGCCACGGCAAGCCACGCTTATATTTATATTCATGCTAAATGTTTATAATCTTTCATATATGCGAAGTCCATTAGTTCAGAACCTAGTCTATCATAAAATAAATGATCATTTTGAAACATAAGTTGTAGCAATGTAGGTCCGCAGGCCACAGCTTATAGCTGGTCAGATAAGCAGATGTCAACATGATATTGTGTTTCTTTTTCTTCAGTACCATGTAACTATGAATGCAATACAGAAGTTAAAGAACGCATCTTGACGATGGGGGAGAACTATCGAATTAATTTCGCTCATTGATAAGAAATAGATACCAGCGCAATAACCATGACGAGTTCTGGATTGGCCGAAATCTAATGAAGTCGCGTATGGTATGGCATCTGTTTTAGCGTCACTCCATTCACAAAAATACCTACAAATAAACGGCTCTTCCGAGTCCTATACGAAAAGTACAGTCGTCTTCAAGCGCGTGCATGTCCAGTAAACAAGCCATCTTGTGAATAAAAGATAAAATAAAATAAGAAAAAAGAAATGGTCGCCGTCTTGAGACGGAGCAAGCGTAAACAAATTAATCGAATCATTTCCCAAATGTATTTGACATTCGGTTTGCGGTAATCTTCCGCTTACCTCCAATTTCGCTACATCCGATTGATGCTAACCCATCTCAACATAGGACCCAACCGCATCGTTAGAGTAAAAGAAGAAATCCGGTATGGGATGATCATGCGTCTTGAAGAAATTCTTTAGCGCCAATTTATTTTTTCCCCTTTTATAACGAGAACAGGAATGTCGAAGTTAAAATAGAGAACTCCAACAACACAACAGCAATAACAACTAAAGAAACTTTTGAGCGCCAATTCATTACCCCGTTTTAACACGAAAACAAGGATGTAGAAGTAAAATAAAGAACCTAAAGAAAACAACAGCACTACTAACGACAATAACTGCTGAAAAAGCAACATACACAAATAAAACAAATGTGTTTTTGAATCTTCTGTGCCGTGCACAATACATACTTCAGAGGCACGATTGATACAACAGTCTTGACATTTTGTGAGAAAACAGACGGTAACCAAAGACCAAGTTCGACAAAACGAAAAAATATATAAATACATTACAGTCCATTTGTTTTGTTCTTCTTCAGAATTTGCTAAACAGCTCGACCAAACGGTTAGTTTAAATTTCCCTTATTCCCATCCTCAGCGTCGTAGCTGGGAGGGGGGTGGGGAAGGTCAAGAATACGATTACCAACATGTCATGTGGGGAGGTTTGTTTCCCTCACTGCCCCAGCCCCTCCCACCCTCCTCTAAGGACAAAATACATAATATAGTGAAGCCATACTCCTCCTCCTACCCGTCTTCCTCCTCCTCCTCCTCCTCCTCCTCCTCCTCCTCCTCCTCCTCCTCCTCCTCCTCCTCATCATCATCATCATCATCATCATCATCATCATCATCATCATCATCATCATCATCATCATCATCATCATCATCATCATCATCATCATCATCATCATCATCATCATCATCATCATCATCATCATCATCATCATCATCATCATCATCATCATCATCATCATCATCATCATCATCATCATCATCATCACCATCATCTTCATCATCATAATTTTCAACTTATCGACAACGCATAACAAAATAGTAATTTAATTATTTGGGGGTACAGGTTGCTCCCTAATGGACACCCCTCCTCCCCCGCCCGCCCCCCCCCCCCCCCCTCCCCCATCCGCCCCCCTTCAACTGGGTCGATCCTGGATACGCCCCTGCCCGCCCTCCTTTCAGAAGGGGGGTCTAGAAGAACACCCAAGAGGTGATGGTGTATGGGGAACCCGTCACACGTAATTAAGGTAATGGGCGTCATGTCTCGCTCTAACCGTTTGACAAGGCCGCGCGTGGGAAAGTAAGAAACGACTGGCAATGAAAGACTATCGCACTAGCTGCTATATGCTACAGTCACAACTGGTCCGATTTGGGCTACGGCGCCCGTACGATGCCACTTTTAGGTGAAATCTTGCGGGAATCTTGCGGCGCCCGCACGGGTGCCGTGGCTATCGTACGGTCGCCGTTGCATTTTTCCTCGCCGTACGATGTCAAAAATTTGTTTAACGCGGAGTTAAAACAAAAAATGCATCGTACGATTGTTTACTTGCCGTAAGCCCGTAGACACAGCGTAGAGAGCATCGCACGGGCACCACAAGGGCATCGCACGGGCACAGCACGGACATCGCAGCCTTTTTTCGAATATCGTACGATTTTGAGACAGAAAATGTGGCCACTCAAATCGTACGGGTACCGTGGAGTCACCGTAAGAGTACCGTAAGGTACCCGTACGGGCACTTAGTTTGTGTTCACGGAGGCCGTGCGATTTATGTTTTATTTTAAGACAAAGGTCATCGTACGGGGCCCGGAGAATATGTGACTGCTACTCTAAAATACCACAGACATCGTACGATATCACGATTTCCCAAAATCGTAGAAAATCCGTTGTAGGGAGAAAAATCGTACGGCGCCCGGACCATTTGTGACTATAGCAATACTATGCGTGTGTAGGACCAAGGATATGGGACTCCCATATCCCTGGTAAGACCACATGACTTCCCAGGTAGGACGTAGATCGAGGACTGATCATCATGATCATGGTGATTGGGTTGGGGTTGGTAGGGTAAGGGTAGATGGCACGTATACCTACCACTTCAAATTATTTGTTTATTTCCTAAATCAGTACGTACCAGAGCTGTTTATTAACATCTTTTTAAATATAGAAAAATCCCTTTACATATAAGACGAGAAAATAATGTTACATTTCAAAATGTGTTAGCATTTTAATGTTGTGGTGAGGGTTAGGTTTGGGGTAAGGTTGGGTTCATAATTTGAGTTATTGATAAGGTTTTTGCTTTTGGTAAGGGTTAGACCATCTTTGCTTATGAACAAATATCAGTGGATAACTAACGATCGCTAGAATAAACTAAATAATCATAAGGGGAGAGGGCTAAATTTTTTGTATTTTTTAAAGGAATATAGTCCGAATTATGTCATTTACAAAGAAAATGTGATGCTCACCAGTATGAACAAGTCAACAAGATCATCATTCAATTACTACGTGTTTACTTTAGTGATATTTTCATCAATAATATTTTGTGATTTATGAGCGCGAATTCATGCAAACGTTGTCATTGGCAGATGCATAATTGATTGTTGTTGAATGGGAGCATAGGGTCACGAGGTACACTTTTAACGTCTGCAATGTACGTGTAAGCATAAGTATGCTGTATTGTCATTGGTGCGTGTGCGTCACGTGACTTTATTAGCACATTCCCAAAGTCATACTCGAGAACCTAATTACACCTGAACGTTGTAAAACTTTCAAATCTGAAGGTGAAAGCTGAAGATTTATTGTCACAGATACTCCAACACGTCCAAAGGCATGTTTCCCCGAACTATTTACATGATAATTTAATGACTGTTGCGACCTGTAGTTTTAAAGGTAATGTTGAGACTTGCTGATATTTTCAGCAAAAATGTTGTGCATCCAGATTCTTTTGAATCATTTATCAATGTAAAATGTCCAATTTCATCAACTAGATGCACCACGCCGGTTGATACCAACAGTGCAACTTTTAAAGATAGTGTCATTCTTTTGGTTCTTCTCATAATAATGTCATTGATTTTGATATCTTGTAAGAGTTTACCTGGCTAATCAGAAACATACATTCACATCACAAATGTGTCATTATTTGTAAGGATTGTTTGTCATGTGGAAATATGTGTCGATCTTAATGTGCTGTAATTGTTAACTACAGTATTTCACATGCGAATTTAGCACTGCCCCATTTATTCATATCTGTGTGTGAATTGTGTGAGCGTGTTGTTCTTTTACGAGATTTTATTGTTTTTATGCTATTCGTAGCAAACATTTTGCATGTTTTGTGCATCAAAAAAAAAATAAAAATAGAATCATTGATGTACATCAATATTCTTTTGAATCGTGTATCACTTTAAACATTCCAATCTTCTCAAACACGATCCTAAGTGATATTTTCTTTTATATTTTCATAAGACAATTATCTCGCAACTTGTTAATGTTGGCTTGCAAAAGGAGAACAGCATCTTTAAAATGAACGTGTGTGAACGCTAGCTGCATAACCTGTCCTTGCCACAGTCTACCCAGAGAGGTGGTCTTCCCACCTCTCTGGTCTACCTATATGTAATTACTTTTTACCCATGAGTAAACATTTTGGTCATAATTAACATAAGCCTGTCGTTGAATTATTGGTGGCAACTTTATTGGATAGTTACCTAAACCTTGAATAGTGTAATAAAACGATTGCTTTGGGTACATATTTTCGAAAAACAATTTCCGGATAATCTAGTTTTTATTTCTCCTCCACCCCTTCAAGTCACATTTATAATTTATTTGTTTACATGTTTGTCTTGTTATTAATTTCGTTTGAATAAACATGATAAGCTATAATTTACCAGTGATATAAGGTTAAGATTTATGTGTACCTTCTCAAACTATTATGTTTCCATTTTTGCAGGGTATATTTTTTACAAACACATGTGTATGCGTATGTCTATAAAGCCTATTTACATTTGTGGATGCATACTTATGTGTACGTGTGTGCGTATAAACAAAATACAAATTACTACAATAAAACAAAAATATAAAAAAAACATTTGTTTATAATCTCCAGATAAGTAACCGGGAAATGGACCAATCCACGACAAAAACATAATGTTATTGTAGTAAGTTTAGTTAGAAATTGGCAAATACTGTAAACAAACCGACGGAATACCTACCGTATAATATAGCAATTTCATTAATGATTTGCCACGGCCTTCGAGTTCGAGTGAATGAAAAGAGAACGCGTTTCAAATTGTCCAAAATGATTATTTAAGTTTTGGACATTTTCGCTGAAGCTTCTGATTGATTGGGCAATATCAAATGAAATATTATATAGACGATATTAGAAACCTAGAACCGCGGGCGACAATTGGACATTTGGAGACTAAGAAAAAGCTTATAATAATAATTAAAGGGATCTAGTAACTTTGTTGAAATGTGCAAAAAGTGATGAATGGTTGATGCAATGTATATTGTTGTTATCCCATATGTCCACAGGGTATTGTGTGAAAATTCCAAGTCAAATGGACATTGTATGGCCAAGTAATGAGCGAAAATGCAAAGTGATATTCAGTAACTCACTGCACTCACTTTGTACACGGAAGAAAAACTCGCCCGGAGTTTTTCTTATCTGAATACTTCAATCATACATATCTTTCTAACGAAAGGGAAATTTGAAAAACCGAAACCTGTCCCGTGATTTTATTGTTAATACGAATACAACAAGGTATAAGGGAACCGCTAGAATAAAAATTTTATTTTGAGGATTTGGACAATGTTACTAAGTCCCTTTAATGGCCTAGCAAGAAATAAGCAAGACGTGGGGGGGGGGGGGGGGGGGGGGGGGGGCAGCGGATAGGATGGGATAGGGCGCAGCTTTTGCCAATATATAAAATGGTGGTCTGCTTTAGTTTGTCTATTACTCAAGGGGGACATGGGTGGGGGGAAGGGGGTGTGAATGGCACATGAGAACGCTTCCCCTTTGAGGAGGTGGGGGCAGTTTGTGTCAAAGTTGAAAATGGAGGGATGTATTTCTTCGTCTTTTCCCCTCACAAGTGAAGGGGTTGACCATAGAGCTGTATATAGGGGTGACGCATATTAGAAAAATTACCCTCTCCCCTCCCCCTTATAAACACAACTTACATTTCACATCAGACTCAACTTCGTTTCAAAGCTGTCTGAGCTATATAGACCCTACTTGTGAGCTATACAATGACTTTTGATAGACATTATATTACAGATTTTGATAAAAAGGCTATTTTATTTACTTTCACCTCCGGGGGAATAAGACAGCAAACGAAGGAGGAATACGACTCTTCATGAGTTCTTTCAGTACAACATAAACTCTAAATGTGTAATGCACCAGTGGAATTGACATTACTGGGTAGTTAAAGGGTTAAAAGGTTGATCAAAGTGAGAGGGGGCAACGCCAGTGGATTGGGGATTATAGGGGGTTGTGCCATGGGTGTAAGATGATGCTGGCAAATCCCTCTTAATGAATAGCGGCGCTAAAAATCTCATTACGGGCCCATTGAAATCCACTCCGACCACTTGTCATGCTTGTCACGAACTAGTGGCTTTCCATAAGTCAAAGTCCGATGGTTTGAGCAGCAGAAGGGCTTAACTGCTCGTTTTGGGGTAAAGATTTGAAAATGTCTTGGCAAGGGCTCCTAATCGTCGGAATTGCTCTAGATCTGCATATCAAACTATGGATACTACATGTATATGACTTGGTTAGCAATTTGGATTTTGTTTCATTTGATAGTCAAAGAACCTAATTATAACGATCCCCACCAAATTATATTATTATACAAATAGTGCATGGTTTGGAGTTGAATATACCAGAATAGACAACGATACTTTTTAATTTCTCGAGAGCGATTATATTGCATCGAGGCCGCAGGCCGTGTGCAATATAATCGCACGAGAGAAATTAAAAATGTAGAGGTGTCTATTGTGGAATATTTAACGACAAGAAGCATGTACTATTTGTTATATAATATGATTATTTTGAGGAACTGATATGGTTATCATGTTGATAAACCCAAATTGACCTTGCTCAAATTGTGAGTGTTCTCTCCAGCCATTGTCGGCCCTGCGTACTGTGTTAAGTGCCAGCGCGTATTAGAAATAATTGCGCGCTCTGCGCATTTTCCCCATTCAAGAACAAGCGCACAAGAGCACATTACGCACTCCAAGGCAATCCCCTGCGCAGCTCGTTTGGCTCTCTATGGTCAGTTTGTACATACTGAAAAGTTATAATACATATGTATTATAACTTTACCATTGATTATACCGGATTAAGCATCGGTAATCAACCAATGGGAATGCTCAATTTACCTTCATTATGACGTCATCATATTATATAATATTATACTAGACTATATATCCCGTTTGTGTTTAGATACTCTATTATTTTCATTATTTGCGAATAACACTGGCATAGATTTCAAACGTTAATAATCCTGCACTTATGATGCATGACAATACTGTTTTTTCACATTTCGGTGCAAATAAAGCAAAATGGGCCTCAATGTATAGTTATGTTTTGGGGTTTTCCCAGGTGTATATCTTTTCTGGGAGCTTTTACTTTGTGAAAATTGCAGAGACTTATCTCCTTTCAGCTACTACCCAACTGAACTACTTAAATCATACCACCTAACACTTCATCAAATTTCCAAAGGTTGCCATAGAACCAGGCATTGTTACTGGTTACGCGCAAAACATGATTGTATTTGATTACCATTTTAACTGTTAATTTTGTTCATATTATATCCCTCGTTATACCAATTTATCGTACCGTCTCATTTTACCACTTTATTATACCAATTGTCGTAATATGCCACCACTTTATTATACCACTATATCAGGCCAATTTATCATAACTCCCTTATTGTATCACCTTTATTGTATCACTTTATTATACCACTTAATTTTAAATTTGCCTGGGAGTTGAATCTGTCAATTATGGGTGGTTAGTTACTTTTCCAAACTACTGATATATTTTGTGTTTACAGTGTTGATAATGCATTTTTTTTAAAGTTTTGTAGTCAACTATAATTTTCCCGAGTTGCGGGATAGATTTCTTTTGTGAAACTTGCACCCCCTCTTTTATTATCAAGCTTTGTGTCATTTTAACGCGATACCCTCAGTGGACAATAGGTGAAGTTAACCACAAGATTTGATTTGAGAAATGCCAAACCGATGATTCAGTCGCTGGAGGAAAAAAAAACGCATACCAGAACATTTGTTGTAACCTTAAAAATACTCAAAACAGAAATTAAACAAGTTATGTTGTCACAAATATTATCAAATTTTCATGATAATGATGTTTGTTATGAGTCGATCGACGTTCAAAACATGCATATACACTCGCCACCTGCAATATGTTTACAAGCTACAAAACACTTAGATGTTGTTTGTTTTTGCACCTCGTCAGCCGAAAAATATGAGGGTTACATGCATAAAGTTCACATTCTTGATTCTTTATACAAGTATCGCACTATAAATCAAATGTAATTGCGATAAGTTATGTTTACATTAAATATTATCAACATCATGCGTAACTGAATCAATATATCTTTATTTACTTGCATTTCTTTGTATGTTATTGAATTTGGGGTATCATAAATTGTTATAAATCCATAATAAGCTAACTATAATCAATATAATTTATGGTTATCTGTTTAAGTTTGTATATTAAGCAGAATAAATAAATGTGTATTTTGTTCGGTTATTGTGAAGTAACTCGACTGCTTCCTGTGATAATGAATTACATTACTTCAAAAACCAATATGTGCAAGTTAAAAATATGCTTGTTTAGTCCAGGCTATTTTTTTCACTTAAACATATTAGCCTTAATCGCGTTTGAAAATAGTGATTCTGGCCTAGGCAAAGTGTATTTAAACGCAACTTTGGATGGGCATCATTCTATTAAATATGTTAAAGGGAGTTAAAGGGAACATTGCCCAAATCCACACATTATATAACTCTAGTGGTTCATTCATACCTTGGTGTATTCGTACTACCAATAGAAGCATGGAACAGGTTTCGTTTTTTTTTCTTCGAATTTCCCTTTCGTTAACAAGATATTTACGATTGAAGTGTTCAGATTTTAAATTATCCACTGGAAAGTTACAACTGTACAAAGTCGGTGCAATAATTAAACGAATATCACTTTGCATTTTTGCTCATTACTTGGCCATGTAATATCCATTTACTCAGTGAACATATTTAGACTACAACAATACACATTGTATCAACCATTCATCACGTTTTGCACATTTCAACAAAGTTACTAGATCCCTTTAATGCAAACACCCCAAACTAGTCCTTCCCCCGAAATGTCACGAAGAAGGCTGTGTTTTATTTTTAGGAAAATGCAGTTTGATGCAATTATCCCAGTCTCAGTGAGATCACACAGTAAACAATAAGTATTTCTGCCTTCTTAGAAATGTGAAGTTTATTATTGACTTTGCACGACGATAGTGATCTGACGGAGTCAATATACGCGAGAAATGGAGTGAAATGATATGCCAATCAAACTGTGGTTTTCACAGGTAAATACAGACAAACATGCCTGGTCGTCGGTTGAGAAAGAGAAGGGCGCTAAGGTACTTTTTGTACTTTGGGGATAATCATGTTTACACTAATGCTACGGTCACAAACGCTACGGCGCCCGTACGATGCCACTTTTAGGTGAAATCTTGCGGGAATCTTGCGGCGCCCGCACGGGTGCCGTGGCTATCGTACGGTCGCCGTTGCATTTTTCCTCGCCGTACGATGTCAACAATTTGTTTAACGCGGAGTTAAAACAAAAATGGCATCGTACTATTTTTTACCTGCCGTAAGCCCGTAGACACAATCTGAGCTGGAATACCCATGCACAGTAGATCCAAGCTAAAGCTGCAAGAACTCTTGGAGTTGTACGTCGAGCCCTTGGGAAATGTGACCAGAAAGTCAAGGACATTGCATATAAGCAACTTGTACGACCCCAGTTGGAATATGCCTCAAGTGCATGGAATCCACACACCCAGAAGGAGATCAAACTCATAGAGAGCATACAGAGACAAGCTGCCAGATTCGTCCTTCATGATTATAGAAGAGAATCTAGTGTCACCACCATGCTGTCATCTCTTGGCTGGGACACGCTACAACACCGCCGCTTGCTCAATCAATGCGAGATGCTCTTCAAAGTACACCACAAACTTGTTCAGATCTCCTTGCCTCCTGACATCCGACTCATCACATGCATCACCAGACCACAACGAGCACAACATCAAAGCCACAACTTCAGATTCACCCAACCATTTTGCCGAGTTAACTGCTACATGTACAGCATGTTTCCCAGAGCAGTTCGTGTCTGGAACACTCTCCCAAGCAACGCTGTCACTGCAAATACAATCCTTGGCTTTAGGGGAGCGGCATTACCCGCCATACAGATTATGGCACCGCCCCTGCCCCTGAAGATGTTGTAACGAGGGACACACCTGCACCACCTGCACACTGCACCCTGCAAATTGTATATAGTGCACGGAGAACAACCACCATCACTTCACCAACAGCACATCACCAACAGCACGCAACACAGCACAGCCCTCTCCAGGGCAGCGTTCACGCTTTTGGGAGAGTAATTCTTCAAGGTTCAAGGTTCAAGGTAGAGAGCATCGCACGGGCACCGCAAGGGCATCGCACGGACATCGCAGCCTTTTTTTTCGAATATCGTTCGATTTTGAGACTGAATATTTGGCCACTCAAATCGTACGGGTACCGTGGAGTCACCGTAAGAGCACCGTAAGTCACCCGTACGGGCACTAAGTTTGTGTTCACGGGAGCCGTGCGATTTATGTTTTATTTTAAGACAAAGGTCATCGTACGGGCCCCGGAGAATATGTGACTGCTACTCTAAAATACCACATACATCGTACGATATCACAATTTCCCAAAATCGTAGAAAATCCGCCGTAGGGAGAAAAATCGTACGGCGCCCGGATCATTTGTGACCTAGGCATTGGGGAGCATTGTAGCTGACCAGATTTTCAATATTTTGCATGTTCTTCATTAAAGGGGTAGTTCAGTTTTGGTATAGAGGGCGCTGCACGAAATAATTTTGTTGTGAGATAATGAAAAACTGAGTGAGTGCAGAATTTTAATGACAGAATAAACTTTATTTGATCAAAATCGGTTCAGATACGGCTGAAATATCAATAAATATATCCGATCGGAATAAATCTGGGGCCCAGATTTATTCGTTGATTTTTTTATTATTTAAAAAATGCTTATACTTTTTTCAAAAATTTTCAAAAGAGGTTTTTAGATAGTTGTGGATAATATCTCTATTTAATCATTATTTAAAAAAAAAACATCACATGCCTAATTTTGTATGAAAAATGGTTGAAACCAATGCTTTTATAGAGAGTGCCCTCTTGTGGTTCAATTGCTCTTTTTTTTAATGATAACAGGCTTTTTACTTAGTCGTTTGTAATGTTCTATACTTTTCGAGCATGGTGGAGTTATAACTATTAGTTTGTAATGTTATTGTGCAGGTTTAAGTTACTAAAGCTCAGCCTTACCAAAACTGTACTACCCCTTTAACATAATAGCTGTTTTATTTGTTCAAGAAGGGTTATCCACATTTAATCACCCCACTGTCTATCATTTGAGAAATTGAGGAACTTAATATGTAAAAACAATAAATAAAATCTAATATTCCAATACAAATAAAGAAGAGCGTTACTTTATATTATTTAAGTTAGAATGGAAAACTTTGATTGCGGTTCGATTCTAAAAGATCAATTTGGAATATTGTGGAAACCATTTTAAATGCAATGCAAACCACATGTAATAGTCAGTATCTGTAATTCGTGCATATTTCATGCAGTCATTTCACGAGTTTAGTCGGTCATTATCAAGTCACTGATGTCATCACACGTCTAATGGGCAATTGATACGTGAAAACATGTTAAAATCCTATATCCCTAGATACGTGACACAGAACGCCCCGACCGGTTACTCCGGGTTCATTTATCCCCATTGTATGACGCACACAGGAGTAAGGAGATATTAATCGCATCTATTCAAATTCCACTCAATTTCAGGAAAATTGCCAACACCACGGCATCCGTGACAAAGAAAGAGAAAGATGGCCTCCAATTTAACCTCGGTTCTCACGTGTTACATGGCGCTATTTTTCCTTGGTTACCAGTCGACCCTTTGACACCGTCTCGGTTGCTATGGTAAACAATAACATTGCAGTATCTATTAGCTCCCGATGCACGTATATATTCGTGATTTTTACAATACATTAGACTGCGAATCTTTATTGTTAAGATTGTGGTGTTAGTGTGTTGGATGGTTAGTGTTGAGTTTTATTTTATTACCTGACCTATGATGTGATAGCTAATAATTTCCCGTTTCAATTGACGTTAGAAATTTTAGTTAATTTATGATTCCAAATCCAACTACTGTTATTCTTAAACTTTTGGTTTTCCTTTGGGGTATCAGGTATTCGATTGACGTATATGCAAATTTTGCCAGGGTCCTGTTTGATTAATATTGAGCTTTTGTTGATTAGCAACCGAACAGCGTCATGTTCTTTGTTTCCTTTGTATGATTATGTTTTGATTTTATTAATACATTTGTCAAGAAGATTTATAGTGAGTTCATGCTTTTATTTCACCTGAGTCTGGGTAAGCTTGATTTGCCAGTACGGTTTGCTAGCGGCTATGATGCTCCACGGGGAGATGAATGTGTACACGATGTGGGTTTTAACTGTACCCAAATGACCTGGGGTGTTTCACAAAGATCCTAAGTTCAGTTTGACTTACAAAATATTATGGAAAGCCATTCGTAGGCCACAGCTTAGCTAGTCAGATAGGTCGTAGCCAGATGTCAAAATGATATTGTGTTTCTTTTTCTTCAGTACCATGTAACTATAAATGCAATTCAGTAGTTAAAGAACGCATCTTGACGATAGGGGGGGGGGGGAACTATCGGATTAATTTCGCTCATTGATACGAAATAGATACCAGCGCAATGACCATGACGAGTACTGGATTGGCCGAAAACTAATGAAGTCGCATAATTTGTAGCCTTGGAATTTAATATATTCGAAAGGAAAAATGCAAGTATTTTTTTCATAATTGTTAAGTCCAACTTAGAGTTAAGTTCAACTTAGGATCTTTGTGAAAGACCCCCTGGATGATATTCAGTGACTGTGCGTCCCAGGTGTCTGTTGATAGTATGCGCGTTAGAAATATTTATCATTATATAATTATCACTTATAACAAAAACCTGCATTTTGACACACACGTTGATTCGACTTTCTCCCCGAAGAAATTTGGTGGATTCTCACCAAAGCAATCTAGCAATCTTGGGCACGGTTTTGCCCAATCATTTTCAAAATGTGCAATATATTATTTGAACTTTCTTGCCACCTCCGACACTCAATTTGGCAAGGCATACAATCTGAAGAATTAGCATTTTCAGCTAATCCGTTAGTTGATAAAGGAAAAACTGAACAAGTTGTTTTCGGCAGTCATTTAAAAGAACTTATTATTATTTTGCACCATAACTTCCTAAATCATCATAATTATATCATATGCAGCTTGGCTGAACTTTTGAACTAGTGATGAATTTTGTCAGGATATTAGCACGGTTTCCATCAAAACTGCCACCATCTCGTAAAACTATTTCTGACATAATCCGTACTACAAATGTATCTTACCACATAAGTGGTTTTTTTTCTTCATTTGTTGGACTGCACTTCTACATATACCACCAGAACCAACAGTTTGATGCCCAGGGGCCGCAACAAGATCAAACCTTTCTACCAATGGCGCAGCTAGAGGCCGGGAGGTGGGGAGGGGGGGGGGGGGGGGGGGGGGGGGGGGTGGGGGGGGGGGGGGCACGGAGGGGCATGTGCCCCATCTCCAATATTTTAATAAAACAATACAAAACATAGGGGGAAATCATTTTACCTAAAGGGTGTGTTTAATAGTTCGTGTGCATCCCCCCCCCCCCCCCCCAATTCAGTCTGACCACGATACACCACTGGTTTCCACCTACGCCCCCTCCCCTCCTCCTTTTACGACCCATTTGTTAATACCAGGTGGTCTCCATAATTATCGAGAAGAGGGCAGTTGGGGCATAATTCAATATTTTCAGTACGGTAATGAGTAACGGGTCATTAGAATCTAGGTATGTCGTGATTGCTACATGAACATAGGCGTAGGAGCGATTTTATTTTGCATTGTGGGGAGGGGGGCGCTGCCCCCCCCCCCCCCCCACCCCGTACGCGTGTGTGAATAAATTGTAAGTGTTCTTCAGTTGAATTGTTTTGTTAGATTACTATACATTGAACTGTGATGATACCATTTTGTGCATTTGGTGTATATACAATTGATGTTGTTGAATTCTTTATTACGCCACAAAAACAAATAATACAAAGGTCCATATTTCAAAATAAATAACCATCGTACTTCATGAACATGAAAGACGTGTGTGAATAATTGGCAGGAATATGGAAGCAGCGCATGAGAGCGGAATAGGATGGGGCGGGGTCATAATGGGGTGGGGTGTGAATATAGGCGTAACCCAAAGGCAAACCCATGTATTGTTCATTAGCATCGAATATTACGGTAGTGTTTTGGGGTCGTTGAAAATTTGGGGCGTATGCCATAGCTCAAAGTTATGAACTCATTTGTGTTCTTTCTTAGCATCTATAGCCTGATTATAAAACGTTAGATGATGGGTATATAGTGTTATGTCCCAATTATCCCCCTCCACCTCCTTTTTTAACATCCTTTATAGGATTACTCTGGCAAATAAGAACCCATGCCCCCTGCCCCCTGCCCCCTGCCCCCTGCCCCCTGCCCCCTGCCCCCTGCCCCCTGCCCCCTGCCCTCGCCCGTGCCCCCCCCCCCCCCCGTGCACCCCTGCTTTTTTATTTTATTTATCTTTTGCCTTATCCCAAGTCTCATCGCGATCCAACGCACGTCACGCCGTTCATAGCTCGCCCCTTGGGCATAAAGTTTCATATTTTGTGTTCCTGCAAATTTGGGTCGGGTTTCGGTACAATTTCAAATGTATTGACAGAACAAATTTGAGCAAATCCAAACATTTTTGTGATGTTTCGTCGTAGCTCACTCAGCAGCTCAGTAACCACTATGAAATATTGTCAGATCACTCGAGTTCGCCTAGATTTCCTTTAGTCGTTCAAATTAAATATCGTTCTAATATTAATGTTCAAACCCGACATATGTTATTATGACAAAATCATTTAAATATTTTTTGTTTAATCAAACGTTTTCTTTCGTTTCATTTTGTGTTTTGGGATTCGTGACGCAGATTAAATAAGATTCCTTTCAAATATTATTATTTCAGTCGTTGCAAGATTTTCTTTTCATTTTAAGCGCTCAGTATTTTAATAACTGAACTACTGTGCAGTTTGTGTGTATGTTTGTGTGTGTGCGTGCATGTGTATAATGTGGGTGTTATTTGTGTTAGCTAATATTTTGTATTTGTTTTTGCAACACCAATTTCAAAATGTTCCCGCCATGGTATAAATCTCCATTTTCTAGTGAATATTGCACACGCACACACCAAACAGACGCATTACAAACACATGCCCACTACGTAACACGCACTTTTATTTCGCGCTTTTTTAATTTCTACAATTGACTTTTTTTTGTGGAGACATTCCAAATACTTCCACACAGTTCATTTATTCACCACACAACCACCTGACCACCGAACACTAACATATACACACACAAACACCCACACACACACACACACACACACACACACACACAAACAGACAGACACACAAACAAACATACAAACAGGCACACGCACAACTTACATACTCATACATACGAACAAACACATGTACACACAAACCATAAAAGCACACACACGCAAAAACCCCAACACACACACACACACACACAAATTCACAACCGTCCTCCCCCCCCCCCCCCCCCCCCACACACACATACATACTATCACACTTTTGATGAAATTGTTACTTTTTATAGTCACTTTTCTATCTTCACCCTCCACGTCACTACCCATCTCTCTTCACTCTCACATCGAAATGTCTGAACTGAAATACATACGACTAGCAGTCATAATATTTGTTTTTATTTATTCGTTTATTAATTTCTTCAAAAATAAGAAACGATGACAGCAAAACTTACTCCAAATCGGAATATTTTGTACATATAATTACATCAATCTTGAATAATGGTTGAATACTTGCTTTCTCACAGAATACAATGAAACTGAATCAAAGTGTGAGCTATTTAGTTACCTTAGGTGGCATATCAGAATAGTTCAACTAACTTCATAGTGAGGTTCATTTGTTTTCAATACAATATTTACTACAATAAATAGTTACCTAAACATGTATGATGTATTTACCCTCTTCAATAAAATCCGATTTCTATTTCATTAAAAAAAACGCGTTACCAAACCATCATCTGGTTTTCATAACGTTTTAATACCTCGTATATGTACACTACATGTGCATCAACTCAAAGACACGTACTTAAATATTTTCTATAAAATAAAGCAAACTTTATCATATATACACCATCAAAATAAACCTGTACACAGTACACGCATTACTTTTACTTCTATATTACACAAACACGTCATGTTCTAACGAATATCTGAACATGTTTCTTCATAATGAAAACTAAACAAGATGGAAATCTATTTTTGAAGGAGGGAAGACATAATAAATACAGTACCAAATAGTACTCTCTTAAATAAAAGTTACTGTTTACATAAGACACTTCATCAAAGGCACAAACTACCGTACACGAAATGGAATACATTATGTTATTTTAAAATAATGACTACTAGTACTAGTGGTACTACGATTAAGTACTTACACAATACTATCTAGACGTTAGTACGTTTAGCAAGGCAAATTCGTGATGACATCAATTAACATTTTGGAATGAGAATAAAATGTAATACATTACAGGCACGAGGAATGTTACTGCATATTTTCAAAGGCGGAGAACTGTACAAAAGGCACCTATATTAAAACAACGTATTTTGTACTGAATTCTCATCTTTTTTCAAACGAATAAAAATGATAATGCATTAACTAGCCATGAATACATTTAGCTGATAATTAGCTGATAGTTTTTGGTCCTTGACAATTATAATGCCGTAGAAAATTGGTCCATTGTGATTCTTTGTAGGAAATATTTATTCACAGTTCTCATCTTCCGCATTAAAACAGACAGTGAGAACAATAAGGCATATTGTAATAAGGAGAGCAATTTAAAGGAGATTGGATGGGGGCTAAAGGCAAGAAATTGAAGAAAATGTGCTTTAGAAAAGGATCCCCTGATTAACCTTATAATATAGCAATTTGAAATATCTCCGTTTAACTTTAATAATCTGTTCAAGTCTTGATGTATACTTGCCCGACTGGGCTACCAGGAAGAAAGACGGTTTATTTCTAGCCCGAGTAGATGTATGCTATAATTATTTGTAAGGAGGCACTAGGTTTCAGTTGCCCCTCACTGGTAGAGGGAGTTTCCCTTGCTTTGACGCCGCTGTGTGGTCCGCGTTAGACAAATTACAGGAAAGGCGCACAACTATAAACTAAACTAAACGCCGTTGACCTTACGGACCTGTATACGTTTCTACAGCGAGGCTAATGTATGCCAGCTGCCAGCGGATAAACGTACTGCAAATCATGTAAAATATAATATTATTCTACTTTAAAATCTGAAAATGGAAATAAAAAGGAACCCCCAAAATTTGAACTCTAATCAAATGTCTATGTATGACGCCAAACATTTCACAATCAGATGAATCTTATCAAGGATGTAAACATGCTTTTGGAGCTTAATTTATGACAAACCCAGTTACCTTTTCTGCTCTTTGGTTTGGAATAAGAGTCACAGGACACAGTTATCACATTTCTAGAACTTAATTTAGAACGTAGATTTAATTTACTTTGGTCACTTCACCTAGACTTTTTACGATAAACATTTCAGAATATTTTGGTCCTTTCAAATTGACCTATATCATACAGTTCACTATAAACATTTTAAGAATAAGTTGGTCCTTTTAAAAGTTTTTTCAAAAAGAATTGAAATTGGTGAATAAGTAATATGACTATTGTTTGACGTACAGAAACTGGAATGATTGATTACAAAAGCTTTCAAAAATGACATGAAACCTACTACTTAGATCTTAACTTTATGGCAAAAGAATAACACTTTATTTAACTCCGCAACAAATTCGCTTCTTTACTGCGTGTGGTCCTGACAATGAAAACTGAAGACACTTTTAAATGAAATACTACCGATTTGTCATGTTTAAAACTTTAAATTATCAGATTTTCGGATATACAAAACAAAACGAAAGGCACGTAGAGACCGTCCGGTGATGGAACGTTGAAGTGTCTGTTTACACTTTACCAGCAAATGGGTAAAGGTTGTGATTTGTGGCATTTTAATGGTTTGTCTACACTGCTCTAGTTTCCATTCATTTGAAATGTCAATCTTGGTCCAGTTTTTCTTTTTGTCTTTAAAAAAAAACTAAAGTCACTTCCTAGCTGACAACTCAGGTCATCAGCCTCTCAGATAGCAGTATAGTGGGGAGATAAATCACTACTATTAGTCACTTCAAACTTGGTTTCTAATAACAGTTGGTGTTTGTACAGCGCTCTTCAAATAGACATAACTGGGACCATGATGTGGTCGTACTTTTAATTGTTTAGAGTTTGTTTTCTCTGAGTTTGAAAGTTTGTTTAATTAAGACCTGACTGTACTCGCGTACGAATCCCACGGTCTGGCTTCGGGTAGCATAGTGGTGGACTCGCTGAGGTCTACGTAGGCAGGTGACCGCTGTGGGGAGGTGTGGGGGAACTGGTAAGCAGGGGGCATACCTGCCTGGGTCTGGGCGGCGGCGGTGTTGGCGTTGTAGAAGTCCATTTGCGCTTGAGGGGAGTGCTGCTGTTGCTGCTGCTGGTGCTGCTGTTGTTGCTGGTAGTCGCAGAGGGATGCTTGCCTGAAGTCGTAGGGTTGCTGCTGCTGTTGTTGCTGCGCCTGTTGCTGCTCGTGGACTTGCTGCATGGCGGCGTAGTGGAAGGCCTGCTGCATCTGGTGGTGCTGAGGAGAAGGGTACTGGGGTGGTGGGCTCACCATCATGTCGTGCTCGAGCTTGGGGTTGACATTGACGGAGACATTGTCCAGGACGGTGGCGTGGAGTGGGCTGGTGTTGCCGGTGGTAGGCGTCGGCCGACCCAACCACTGCGTCCTGTTGTTGATGCTGTGTGGCGCGTTCACGTTGATGTTACCCATGCCGTAGCCCGCACTGCTGTGCGTCGTCGTGAAGGAAGGCATGGCGCAGTTCTGCCTGATGAGCCCCTGCTGCTGGCAAGGCATGGTCTGCGCCGACGTCACGCCCGCGATTGTCTGGGCGATGTACTGGTCGAGTTCCTCCGGCGAGAACTCCTCAATCGCCATCATGTCGCCGCCGAAGTCGCGGACGTCCACGCCGGCGAAGTCCGTCGCTCCGATCGGCACCTCCGTCTTGACCTTGAGGGAGTACTTCTGGCGCTTGCTGGGGCGGCTGCAGTCGAGGTCGTTCTTGGGTGTGGTCGGCGGCGTCGGGGGACCCTGTCCTCCGGCCCCTCCCATCATCATACCCAGCTTCTCCGTTCTCTCCTTCAGGTTCGCCTCCGTGATCTCCTCGCCGACCATGGCGCTCAGCAGAGCCTTTGTCGACACTTGGTGGGAGGAGTCTGGAGAGGCCGCCAATGACGGACGGTTGCTGGATGAGGACTTCTTGTTGTTGTTGTTGCTGCTGGCACCGTTGGGGGCGGCAGTGTTGTTGTTGTCGTTCTTGTTGCGGCGGCGGGGTTGGTACTTGTAGTCCGGGTAGTCTTTCTTGTGCTGCTGGCGAAGGCGCTCAGCCTCATCGATGAACGGTTGCTTTTCTTTATCGGACAACAGCCTGCATGAACGACAATCAAATTAAAACTGAACATTAATTATGTGACATTAGAAAAAGAGTCAAAATTTTATGACTAGTGAATCAAAAAACAACAAATTACACCTACCAAGGTACAACATTGGTTATAACAGAAATTGATTTTGAAAAAATGAATTATATTAGACAAAGCTAGTGAAAAAATTCCAGTTCTAACAAACATTTTTGGGGCATCCTATGATTATGTAAGATAAGTTATTAAAATCGCTAGGCTCCCTCGTGTAAACAAATTCATGATATTAATTATACTATGAAGCGGAAGTGTGGTTAGACGTAACACTTAGTACTAGTAGGTTAAATTATTATGTTTTACAAATTCAACATTTCAAAGAGATCGAATATTTATTTCATTAGTATAGCTGTTTGAATTTTGTTTGTGTTCTCACCGGTCACAATAATAATGAAGCTAATATACTTTTGTGATTCTTTAACTTTTGAGTTTTGAGCATTCAAAGAAGGAAAACTCTTCGCAGTTTCAAGAAAGGGGGGTGAAGGACCATCCAGGGGGATTAGATGGAACGATTGAAAAGGGGTGCTTTAAACAGATCTAGAGCCAACGAGGCGAGAACGAACCCAGACAATACATCAAGGATGAGATGAAAAACGAGGGTGCGATTTTTATCTCCTAAAGTTATTGCAAAAGAGCTGGCGGGGGCGGCAGGTTAAAACCTGGAAAGCTTTATAAGTTGGTGTGCGGGCGGGCTCATTGAAACTCGCCGTAATGGGTCGAGAGCACAAAAGGGAGACAATAGAGGTAGCATAATAGAAGATAACATGGGCTTTTGCTTCTCTAGGAATAGGAATATAACTGTAAGCCGTTATATATATATTTCCATTTGAAAAGGGCCAGGGGGTGGTGTGCCCTGTTATAACCCCTCGATATGTTTAACTTTTCCAAGAGGTACTCAATAACTCAAGGCGACACAGGTTTAAAAGTGCAATTTACATTTGAATAGTACTCCAAATTTATCTTGCGCATAATTCTTTGCAATCCATGAATATAACGGCAAATCTTATTCGTGAGAAAGTGTCAATTTCTTATGAATACAAATTATAAGATACGCCCTGGCTGATTTTACCCTTAATCCATTCTAAATAATGTTCTTGCAGCGGAGACTCAAGTTTCAACAGTATTTAAAATCATATGCTACAGTAATTCCAAAATGTCATAAATATGTTTTGAGAAACATGCTTTATTTTTCAATTTTCAATAGTATTTATTTTGTACAATTTCACAAATCAAACAGCATGTAACTTGAAAGAGAATACCAATATGTTGGTAATGTAGTAACTTTTGAAGAATACTTTAGACTGTTGCACGAACACAATCATTCGAGGCATCAACAAAACAGAACGAGGAAATGCAGAAAATGTATTCTCCACCACACGTAAACTAAAGTCACGCAGCTCAATTTTCCGAGTGAGGTTTTGTTGTATATATCTTTATATATCATAGAATAAGTGAAAAACCTGGTAAAGTAATACCTTTTTCTGCAGGGAATATGGCAAAATCATAATCAGACATGCTGAGGTCACACAGGGTCACTGATTCACTCGACAAATTCTCCAGCCAGATCCGAACACCATATAACATAACCACCCTCACTCACCTCTCTCATTTAGATTTTTTTTTACAAGTTTTTTGTTCTTAATTTTTTCACGGTCTGACCCCCTGTAGGATAATGGCGAATTGCGAAATTGTTAGGTTGGAGCAATTATTTTCATCCGCCCCCGCATTATAGCCTAGGCCTGATTCACTGGAGTCCATTCGAGTATAAACTAATTAAGGAAAATAAAATGAACGATGGTTATGACTTATTGACAGTAGGGATGGAGTCGATGGTCATGGACCCATAATATGGACTCTATGGAAATGATATTTATGGGCATGAATCAGAGTTGACTGATAATCAGTGTACATATCATTTATTTCAAAGCGGAATACTAGGGGAAAAAAAACTCACACAAGCTCAACCAAGTATTGTTAGTAATATGACGAATGAGTCAATGTACAATAGTTTGATAAGTGGAATATACTTCTAGACACGTTTGGGCCGCTAATGACAATATTTGCAATAATATAGCTACCAAAACCATAGGCCAGCTCAGCGTTGGGCCAGCTAAACCTTAGGCCTCTAGGCTCTAACAGTCTGACTACAATTTACAAAGCGAAATTCCTGCAAGGCTTGTAGTTGTATGGAAATATAATTATTTGTATAATATAGCATAACGCCTGGTGCAATAATCAATTAATACAATATACCCCGAGTTGTGCACTTTGCCATGTTTCCGGTTTATGCCTTAGCCTTAGCCTTTAGGTAACAGTTTGAATGCGGGGGTGGATGCCACAGGGGTGGGTGTATGCTATGGAGTATAGATATCGTGTATGATTCATTTTTTTCTCGCTTCCACCCCTCTACTCGTGCTGTGCGTAACAAGAGGTCAAATCCCGCTAACCCGGTATCATTTTGTCCCTGCATCTATTCTGTGCAACGATATATACTTCATGAACCAATGTGTTATAGTTTATCTGCTTTTGTGAGTCACCTGGAATAGAGTTTACCGACATGATTTTAAAAATTCACTCATCGCTTTTCTCTGAAATGCTTATGACTGCATGACCTATTGTCTGATGGAAACATGCAGGCCAGGTCAGGCATTTTTCTACTTCCGATTTTGAGGTTTTCACATCTATAATAATTTTGTTTTATAGTGTGAACTTTCGTATTTATATATTACTATACCATGACAAAGATGTACACAATTCAAGTATATTAATTGATTTAAATAATATATTATCATGTATAAGCTTACTATTCGCATTAACATGATATGCGTGTTCAAGTATAACCAATTATCATGATTATCAATATCTACCACCATCACCACAATCATCAAAGTGTACAGTACGTCGCAAGGGCAAGATTATGCTATGAAATAGTTAGATACATGTACATGTACATCTCATTACAAACAATCACAAACATAGAAGAACAAATAAAATGTCAACACCTCCAATACATCATCATACAAGTTACAACAACAGGGGTTCTGATCGTCATATCAGCATGATCATATCATAAATATTACAAGGATAAATCATAGTAATGAGAGTGAATGAAGAAGGAACATAGGAAATGCGACATAGAAATTGAAGTGAAATGCGATAACATAGACATAAGAACAGTTTGGTTAACTCACCTCCAGAGTTTTCCGAGGGTCTTGCTGAGCTCGGCGTTGTGGAGCTGCGGGTACTGGTTGCCCAGCTTCTTCCTGGCGGCCTGCGCCCACACCATGAAGGCGTTCATCGGCCGCTTGATGTGCGGCTTCCTCTTCCCGTTCGGCCCCGTCCTCGTCGGGATGGCGACCACGGACCAGTCGTAGCCGTTGAGCACGCGCGACACGGCGTCCCTGATCGACGGCGAAAACGTCGCGGCGGCTCCGACGTCGAGGCCTCTGGCGCTGACGTCCTTGATGACGGCTGCGACGTCGGCAGCGTGGATGGCCAGGGGGACGGTGGTGAGGTGGTGGTCATCGAGGTGGTCGCGGCTGCTGCAGTCGCTCGATCCCGAGTCCGACTCGCTGCCCGGTGTACGGGGGCTGCTCTCCGCCGAGTGAGGGTGCGAAAGTTCGTGATGATGGAGCTCCAAACTCTCCGGACTGCTCATGGTGATGTCGGTTATGATATCGATGATGATGACAATAAGAAATAAATAATGTTCAACTCGGAACTGCAGTTCAGGAAAGAGTTGTAAAATTCAGTGAAAGCAACAATAAAATTCAACACACAAAATTCAGTTTCTCACTAAGTGGTGGTGGTATCTAGGAATATCAAGATGAAGTAATAATATCAATCCAAAAGCTCAAGACGATCGAGTAAAAGTAGGTGTGATCAGCTTGAGAAGCAAAGTTTGATATGAGTAACTTCGAGCAGAACACAAATCTTTATCGAAGCAATCAGAGCGATCCGTCCAGTTACCCTCTTTGGTTGAGTGACTTTTTTCCCTCCTTTTGGTCTCCAATGGTGCCTTGACTGGGGCTGGTGTGTGTGTGTGTGTGTGTGTGTGTGTGGAGTTGGTTGGGTGGAAGGGGTACACCAAACGGGTGTTTATTGACACAATTAGGCAAATGAAGCACCTCGGGGGCAGTCCCGCACCCCGCCCACTTGACTCACCGGGCCCCCTGCGTTCAACACTCACGATGTCACTGGTAGAACCACTTCACCGATTGGCTGGTTGGATATGCATTATTCATGAGTGCGCTCTCTCGATCGTGTCCCGTATCGCATCACCGTTCCACCACTATTGACTGGTATAAAAATGTTATTTTTACGTTGCGCTTACTTCACTCGCCATGCTGCCTCCCCTCATTGGCCAACACAAAATGCATTATTCATGAAGCTGTTATACCCACACGCATGATTGGTCGAGCGTTTGGAGATGATCTCAGTGATTACCAGTAGTCGTGCCTGTTGATGATCAATGGGTGACCCTGATTGGTCGAAGGTTTCGTCAGCGTGTAGATCTAGACAGGGTTCCGTTCAGTCGTTGAAGTTGGCGACTGGTCTCCCTATAAACCGTCTCATTTCCATTTTTACAACAAATTTATGCACGATTAAGAGCCTTTCAAGTGTGTAAGGATTTGGTGATACACTTTTCCCCTCATATGGTCTATATAATATCGATGAATCTTTTGAGTCATTTTTTAAAACCTTGAAATCGAAAATTATTGTTCCTTGATGAATAAAACTGATAATTATTACTTGATCGCGTTACATTACGACCCTGACCCACTCCCACGCACATATGTTTGCGCTATCAAACCAACTACCAAGGTTAAATTTAAAAGATGTATTTTCATTGAAATAAAACCATAACCTTTTCTACTTTTTGAATAAGTAATAATTCATGTATTTCAGGTGAAAAAAGGAGGAATATTCATTAGCCTTTACCCTTGAGGATAATCATGTTCAATTGCTTCTTTGAAATTTGAATGTAATTGTAATTTCATCCACAATATTTATTCTTCATTAGCAATTATGACTCATAGTTTGGTAGGAACGCCGGACGTTTACTTTCTGTTTGCAAATTATTTTTTTCCTTCAAAAATATGAACCCTGATGAAAGTGAGGTACATGTATTAGCACTAGAACCTAAATCAATAGTGATCGAAGTTGGATGAAAAATAATTTCCTTTTTTCTTTTCCAAATGGCCTACTTTATATACTAATTAAAAATGATAACAGAGCCCCAGTAAATTTTCATAGAGATCAATTCAATGTAAGCTATTTTTATACTGAATTTGTTCAAAATAAACTTCCAAAATTAAATGATGATTGCATCTATGTGCGGTTCAGGTATCAGTGTGTCTAAATTAGTCTGTGTACCTATATGCATGTATAATTCGGAGACATCGGAAAAGGGGAAACCTCTAGATTTGTCAAGTTCTCTGGTTGTAAAACATGAACAATACTAGCAGGGAAATGTGAGCAAAATGCCATCTCCCTATAGTACCAGCGCATAGACCTGGTACCAGGGAGCTGGTAGACCAAGGGGGTTTAATTTCATTTAACCTCCTTGGGTAGACCAGGTACTGTAGTAGGTTCATGGGTAGACCATAGACTTACAACATAAGTCTATGGGTAGACCATGGACCGTAGGGTCCATGGGTAGACCATGTAGACCATGTAGACTAGTGCCTAGATCGTTGCACCCTCCTTGATTTATCCATTGATTTATCGGACTCGAAGGAATAGTGCATTTTCAGAAATCAGGGTTGTTGGTCCAATAACTGTGGATTCAAATTCTTGGAGGACACTTTTCCTCGCCATGGGTGTTCCATACTTCTAATTTCAATATTCTTGCGTTTTGCATGGGGATCAAAAAAAGAGATAGAAAATCAGAAACTTTGTAATAATTATTTTGCCGCCCAGAAAGACAAAGTTCACTAGGTTTGCGATTTTTTACCAATTTTGTGTTTGCGGTGTGTAAAAGAGCCTGGTGTGTATGAAGTACGGGGTCTTGGGCTAGTATAAGCAGAGCCAAGGGACTTGTGCCGCCACTCACAAATCATTTTGGGAAGAGGGTGATACATTGATGAACTTCATCACTCGACGTTTATCGGCGTTACCACCCATTCGCACCACGCATCAAGTTTAGTCTGGTCATCAGACAAACATCTATATTTGGAAAGCCCACGACCAAGATATCCCCCTCCCCCCCCCCCCCCCCCCCCCGCCCGCCCTCTTCGTCTCCCATACCAATGGATATATAGATTGAACCAATACTCTGCCAACTTGGGAAAAGGTTATTATCACTGGGCCCCGTTGCCATGGCTGCAGAAAGAATTGCAATCGATTGTAAGTTACAATTAATTATTGCAAGTCAGAAAATATACGCATCTGAACCAATCAGATTCGTCCATTTAGTCACAGTATCTGACTTGTAATTTATTGGAACTATACCATCGATTGCATCTCTTTCTGCATCGGGGCCCTAGTGTTTTTTGCTGTTTTTAGTTTAAAGGCCAAGTTGAGTTTTGGTAATTTCCAAAGTGCCCCCCCAACATCGATTGTAACGGATTTGGTTGATTTCAATTCCATATGAAAGATCATCCAAAAAAACATGGGAAATAATAATAATTTCCATTCAAATGCTCTAATTGTTGTGAAATTTGCTTTCAAAATATCATATAAAAGTGGTTGACGCCCGGGTATCACTTTTTAGAACCGCTAGTGCGAGGCACTAGCGTTCTATGTTCTCCTAATAAAAGACTGAAACCAAATATTTGTGTGCACGCTAATTGTGCTTAAAACTATACATATGATACGGTACTTACCAGCAATTTACTCTCCAATATGTGATCCAACTACCGGGTGGATTAAGATTATGATTTTTCCTTCCATTCCGCAAAAAATCAGTGATATATGCGCCTCATGGACCAGTCTCTCCGTGTGTTAGCGCGACTGTGAACGAAAGGCGAACGAATGCGAATGGAGCGTGCAGGGGGCACTTGCCTTCTTTCGGGGACCTTAGCTCCCCTTGCCCATTTCTCATTAATAATTAGTGTACCCTGTGGACGATGAATAACATCACACAATTATTTGTATTTGTTGGTAAGTAGAGGCTATTACACCCATCACGGAGTAATTAGCCCCCCCCCCCCCCCTTTCCCAAACCCCCTTTTTTGGGGGTAGACTGGGTACCACGCTGAGCCTCTGCTGACTTGAATTGTGGGTGGTACAGTGCCATTACCTCGGCCATTCATGTTATTGGCCCAAGGAGAGAACTATTTCATTTCGGCTGTCACATCAAAGAATATCGGTTGACATCTTAGATTGTGCAGAAATCATAATAAAAATACGAATACATTTAGTTTATTGAGATGTGATTTTGTTGGCGTTTATCAATCATGGGCTTACCGACATTTTTCATCGCAGTTCATGTGTTGCGGTTGAAACTATATTTCTTACAGAAATACAAAAGAGGATATAAATTTAGTATATATTACAATATGTAGATCTAATAAAGCATCATGAAAACTATGGTTAATTTTATACTTCGAAATATGAAATATGAAATATGAAAAGCGACCAATTTTCATGATTGTGGTATCGCTAACCATAACTTTATACAACAAATGAATTACTATAAAGTATAATAATAGAAAAGAACACATTTACGACAAAATAGAAAACCCTTTGTAAAAAGAAAGGGAGATACCGAGTATCTCCATTATATCATCCAATATTGAAATGTATACCATTTTGTTTCTTTATGGTGAATGTTCAAGTTTATTTTGTCCATGATCCCGAGGTTCTGTATCAACAATCTATAATGCGTTGGTACTGCAGCGCGGCGTTGCATGAGGTTGCCTTGAACAAGGCATGGAGGACAGAAAGAGAGAGAGAGAGAGATGATGAGGGGGAAATAAAGACAAATCAAATCGATCAAGTTCATAATATGTTTCAGTTATGATCCGGGATTTGTTTGCTTTTGCCGTACAGAGAGTATCGGGTTATGCCCAGCCCGGGGTGAGGACATAACGATATGCATGCACCACGAGTACGGAGCTGTCGCTTCGAGTCGCCCGTCACTCCCGGGCTGGACTCTGCTCGTGGTTTTGACAGCTCCAAGCCCGGCGTTAGTAGTTCACCGCCCAAGCGGAAATCACCGATTTATCATGTTAGATTACCCTCCGCGATTAGAGTTGGCGATGTCGATGGAAACATAATTATGTTCCTTTTCACCATTATTATAACTATATCATAACTATCTATTATATTAATACGGGTAGCTTCAACCCCCCAAATGTGTCCCACTCGAGATATCCTCACCCCGAGAATTCGGCGACTCCCCGACCGTCGGGATCGAAGGATATACGTTTTGCGGAGGACAATAAGGTATTCCCGAGTCGCTCCCGCCCCGTGGTCGTCCTCCAGATCGAAGAAAAGGGAAAGTCAGCAATGCGGTTGCTCAAATTAAGGCGCCGAGCATTGATTAACGATTTACACACTCAAATTTATTTGACGAACATAAAACGGAGTCGATAAAGCGAGTATTATATTGAGAAACCGTTTTAGATATAACACGTTGCAAAACTACCCAGGTTTTGATAAATATAAATATTTATATTACGCGGATGGTATGTTAATGATCGCTATTGCCGATTGGCATCGTTGGCACCGATTGGCAACGACAAAATGACGACAACTTCAATTTAGCTGCGCTCATACCACGCATGCAGTAATACTCCGTGCCTGTACAACCGTGTACATGTCATGGAATCATCTTAATCCCCCCCCCCCCCCCCCCCCCCCCATCCTATCGCGGGAGTTTGTTTGCACAGCTCTCTGACCGCTGACCCATTGAAGTATGTCCACGTTAGTGGTATAAGTTCAATGTGCTGACCACACAATTCTATAATCGCGCCCACGTGTGGCAAGATGTATTAAGCCATCCACGAATATAGCTCTACCAGTACCAGAGAAGACGCTGGGGTGAGGGGGGGGGGGGGGGGGCTGAATAGATGGGGGGGGGGGGTATCTATACTCATTTATTATGCAATGCATGTATATACGGCTTCTATTCCCTTCAAAGGTATATATCATCGGGTTTCACAGATATGAATTGTTTAGGGGACACGACGGGTTATGTGTCATGCAGGCAATTGGAGACACGGGGGGGGGGGGGGGGAGGGGGTGTGGGGGCAGCGGCGAGTGCATGTTTTATTTGATTAGTTTGTCATGCATACAATTTCATCATATTTTCATAATTATTATTGTTAATTGGAAAACGGGAGAAGGCGATCACCTATACTAACTTCGCAATAAAAGAGAAAACAACGAAAACGTATCGAGTGCATGTTGTATTTGATTAGTTTGTCATGCATGCAATTTCATCATAATTATTTTCATTATTATTATTGTTAACATTTAAACAGAGTGTACCGGGGATTTCCGATGGGTCGGGTTTATCATGTTCACTGAAAGAATGTATCGCAATGACATGTGCATAAGAGCGGGGTAAAACCGCCCATGTCTCTTTCATCTTTTAACCATGTAGATAGGGACGTTTCAATTATTTTCTGGGGTCGTTGTATTATTAAAATC
>JBAMJV010011564.1:0-20551 GCA_037951105.1 Echinarachnius parma
GACTCTCCCCTTCTATCGCGAGTCAATAGACAAAGAATCGGTACTACTTTGCACTTGAACCGTTATTCCGAGTACTCGGTTCTACGCTATTCAGGAATCGAGGGCCGATTCCCATTTCTGGAGTCGAGTAGAATCGGTTCTGACGCCCAAGCCTAGGTTAAACCCCCCCCAAATAGTTTGGTCTAAGGGGGGGGGGGGGGGGGGGTGACCCGTCCCCCCTGGGTACGCCTGTGATCATAACATAATCCTAAATTTATGCAAAGGAGCAATTTGTTTTCATGGTAGTACTTATACGGACTGGTGGTTTAATTTTCCCTCTTCTTTCAATTTGGCGCAAGTCATTTTTCACACTCTGGACAAAAACAGTCAGTGTTCGCCCAAGCGTGAACGAAAATTTGTTTTGTTAGTGGCACTTGATAGATGAGACGATTGGGCATCTATCGACATGACAAAATCTTCAAAATATTTTGAAATGTAATTTTGAAAGATTTTTCAAAAGTGTAACCCTTTTTTTGATACGCCCTGTATAGATAAACTATTAATTGTGATATGAACTAATCTACAGCATTTTCTCAAGCTCTGCTTACAATAGTGGTCCCCGGTCCTGTGCATAATCATGTTTTTAAAGATGCTTATTATGTGTATCCATTATATTACAAACTGTATTAATATGTTCATCAATTTATCTGTTAATATACTGTACATGTGTTATTTTTCAATATTCAATTAATGTATTTCTTTCTTTATTATTTGTATAAAAATGTTGTATTATGTGATTATGTTGAAAATCAAATCAAATCAATGTACACTAATTGAAAATAATTTGAACTATTCTGTGTATCGTATCAACATATTAATCCCTGGAATGACATGTAATATATTATCTTTAATCAAATTGTTAATTTTGTGTAGTGCTGAAATATTTTAATTCTTACATTGCTTCTAAAGACTGCGCTATCATTCATGATGGCTTCAATCCTCTATAATACAACTTTCCTTTCTATTGGACATATAATTATATAAGCAAGTAAATATTAAATTAATATTTTCAACATCATGTAATATCTTTTTTATGCTTTAGTGTTTAAATAGCTCTTTTCTTTGGCAACTTGCTAAATATGTTAAGCTGTCATTTAGGATAGTAGTCTAGTAACTCAATCAAGACTATTGGATTATAGTACAACATGCTTTTCCATAGACCTTAGCCCCAGTATTTTGGGGACCAGCTCTTTCTTTGCTATAAAAACAAGAATAACTAGAAATAATATTTTAATGATACATTGCTTATAAAGTGTTCACTTATCATTTGACATTATATATGGTTTTCGTCTGTTTTGGAATAACTGTTTAAAAGTGAATAATAAGAAATTATATAATTTTTATTATTTTAACCTTTCAGGACTGAATGATTTTGTGATTACATCTATTCTCCATAGACCGTAGCTCGAGTATTTTCGGAACCAGTCCTGAATGGTTTAAAACTCTATCTTTTGTAGTGTTTTAATATCTATCATTTGGCAATTGCTTCATAAGTTATCCTCTGAGAAAGGTACACATTTGCGTAGTTTAAGTGATTTTCTGTCAAACTTCACATAATATAGTGCTTAAATTATTTTCAATGGAAAATTACTTAAAACAATGTAGACGCTGAGTTATCATAATGGTCATTTGGCTTTATTTAAGCATTTTTCGCTTTGGCTTGCATGTTTGTTTTGTTTTTTTTATATAATTTTGTTTTGACAATTCTGTAAATATTTTGATTAACACATTGCTTTTTAAGATATCACTTATATATAATTTTGTTTTGACAATTCTGTAAATATTTTGATTAACACATTGCTTTTTAAGATATCACTTAATACTTGATAGTATTAATCCTGTTATTGTCCACTCTTATGGAATAAATGTCTAAAACGAATGATATTAAATTAATATTTTGAAATCATACCATTTTGTTTTGCTGTGTTCAAATATTATATCATTATTGCTTTGAATTAAATATTTTTTGATTTATAATTGGCTTTCAAGGTAGTTCAGGTTTAACTGATCAATTAAACTTCATAAGATTTTCCTTTTCTACAAGTTCTATTAGAGACTTCAATCATTATACCATACAAATTTATTGCTAGATTTTCTGAAAAAATTAGTAATACATGTAGTTCCATAGAAAAGGAACACCATTTCCTTATTGTAAAACAGGTGAATATTAATGTAAGATCTTAAATCTCTATTTGCTCATTACTTTTGACTACAAGTGAAAAGTGTTCCGGAATGCTTTTCAATTCTAGCCCGAAGTATCCAAATTTTGATATGTCAATTGTTCTTGGTATCCAAATCTGGAATCCTTTTATTAGTCATGGATAATGACATGGATATCACCTTTTTAACTAGGTATCAAACATTCTTCCTTTTCAATGAAAATATAAAATTCTATTGGTTTATGACTGAAGTCTCAAATACGCTTTTGCAAAAAATGGATCAGGTTTATGGATCACTTTTAATAATCCTCTTATTTGTATGTCTGATTGCCTACTGTACATAACACACATACAAACTAATAATCCATAAGAGATCTAATATGCACTAGATGGCACTATTGGGATAGTCAAGATTATTGATAAACAAATTACAGTAAATTTGGAATTTAAATCAAGAGATATTATTATGCAACTTTTAATATTTAATACTGATTGGTAACTTTCTTATAAAGTTGGGAGAAATGGGAAATGGGACAGAACAAGCTTGCTCGCAGAGAAAATGGAGAATAATCATTGTTTTTAAACCACTATCATCTGTTTTGACTGAATAGGCTGCCATGTTTTCAAACGGTACTGAAACATCATTTGACTGGCACTAGAAGCAGGTTACCTACTCACTGACATAGCAGCAGGTTCAACAACAGCAGTAACCTGCTTTTTTTAGTACATGCCCAAATGTGCTCAAATATATCATACAACGTATCATGCGGTGACCTTTGGAAAACATGGTAGCTTCTAGTGGTCTGTCAAAACCGATGATAGTGCTGTTTATAAAAAAAAACATTGGTTATTTCCATTATAAGTGATACCAAAAAGGAACAACTAATAGGGGGCTTGTCGAAAAAATTGGACCGCAGCTTTCCCTGTCGAACAGCATGTTCACACACAAAATTTTTCATCCCGAAACTCTATAAAGAAACGTTGTATAAAGATTCATCGTATAAAGAATCATTGTAGGCGTTCACACACACAAGAACAAGTATCCCGAAACTCTACAACGAAAACGTCTTATATAGGTGCGCAGTTTGCTACTGCGCTTGTGTTGTCTTTTTTCTGTCTGCTTTCAGGTCTAGGGTTAACTTAGTTGGTACCTAAGGCTTACTCAGCTCACCCTAGTTGTGGACTAGGAAAACATTTAGCACTGAACTAAACTAGCAGGGTTTGATGAATATGGGGCCAGTTCCCTACTATATTTTGAAATCCCCATCTAGGGGAAATAAAGCGCCCACTAGGTCCATGTACATGGTAATGGGTTAATGACCAAATTAAGTAACACTTGGTGTGCAATTTACACAAACGGGACTGAGACTATTTGTTGAATCGTATAAGCGAGGGAGGGGGTGTCTGTCACCAACATTTGTTTATGCCAAAACCGAGACCACTTGATAAGGGGGGGGGGGGGGGGCACCCCAGGCTACGGGCCTGATACTTGAAGAAATCTGAAGGAAACAAATTATTATTAGCAAGAGGGAAACAGCAAGGCATTAGACACAGTCTGCTAAATCTCCCAATGTCTGCTGATTTGGACAAACTTACTGTCATTACTGTCATTTCTAGATGACTCATGGAAGATACATCACCAGGGGCGTAGACAACGGGGGGGATGAGGGGTATGCATCCCCCCCACCTCACAAGGTGGGGGGGATGACATGTACAATCATCCCCCCCAGATTTTAGGGAAGGATATATTTTTTGTGTGTGTATCTGTAATCTGTATACGAGTGGGAAAGAAAACATTAGTTGTATGAGCTAAGACTTGTTAATTCTAACGTTCAAAAAGTAATGTATACAATCATCCACTTTCAATTTTCGCTGCGCGCTTCGCGCGCGAACAGACTATCTCAGTTTGTTGTGTAACTTGCGTATGGTATGGGGTGAGTATTTTATTCTGTATACCGGGCCACGTAGTTCCAGTGTAGGCTGGCATTGCTCTGACTGCTTGTGTGACATGCACCAAATTGCATAATTTCAAGTACATATATAAATGCAAAATCTTCTCCGTGGGAAGGGGATACCCCTTCCCAAACCCTCCCTATTTGGCTCTGCCCCAGCCCTCGGTAGCTTCGCCCCTCGGGACTCATTATAGGCAATAGGCTATGTTGTTGGATCATACGTAATATGGCATAATATGGTGATGTTGGAACTGTGTATGACGCTAAACGCTTTCAGTCGAGAGTTCAGATTATTATTTTCGATTTGAATACATAATTCAGGCTTTTATTACTCCGTAAGAATACAACTATTGTGTCAGTTTTCAATTGAGGTTAGTACCAATTCATGATAACCATGTACCGTGACAAAATATTTCTCAAAAAATTTTTTCAAAAGTATTTCTTTACTACACAAGTATTCTTTGTCAAGAGCATCCAACTCTAAAAAGGCAAATAACACATTTCTATGATGAGAATATATCTTTAGTTGCACTCCAATCAAACGTAACCGTACCTTTGAATTAAATTTTCGTTACTAAATCAGCGTAATGGTATTGCAGATTATGGAGTCCGCTATGCGATTCAATATGATAATACAACTCTATGATGTATTATTGTTATTAGAAATGAAACTAACCTTCTAAACATGGGTATGAGTATCTCATGATTATCACATCTTTGGGTAAGTACATGATTAAACTACTCATTAATTTAATCAACATGGAACTCATAAAATGTCCACTATGATAAACAACGCTATTTATATATTGTAAATACAAATTGTATTAGCATCTAGAATATATCATCTCAAACCCGAGAAGAAATACCAACACCTTTTTTGGTTTGTGACAACAAAATTAGAAACATTACCAGGAACAACTTGAAAATATAGGAATTATAGCAAATATATATTTATAGAAAATGTAGGCATACACTTCATCTAAAAATAATTTGATTAAGGTATCTACAAATAACTGAATAATATTCTTTAACGAATGTCTAGGTTTTGTTGTTTAAACAAGATCAGTATAGTTAGTTAATCTATACTACTGTATCAGGCCCAAGAAAATAAAGGTATACAACTTATTCTAAATTACAATAATATGATTAAGGAATTATAAAAAAAAAACCCATGTTGTTTTTCTAACTGGTATATTGTCATTAAATCCATACGACACTTATGTATATCAAGTTTTACAATGTATAGGCAAATATCTTCATATCTAATTTGAATGTTATTACTAATCTAATAAACATGATAAAGGGCTGGTATATGAGAATAAGTGGGAACACTGTACTACGTTTTCATCAAATCGGTACTGCAACCGCCAAATGCCTAATAAAATATAGGCAAACAATTTAATCTACAATAATAATCATTTTCATGCACCCTTACTATACAAAGCATAAACATGTATTATATAATTCATGATTGTTTCGATAAAAGAATCATACTTAACAATAGTGGCAAACACTTTCATAGATATATTTATCTTTTCCGTCAAGTAATATATTATATCACTATCATGATCGCAATCAGTAATATGATAAATGTATACTTAATTTGTAATCAGATATGTGTTTATGTGGCATATGGTGATGTTGGAACTGTGTATGACGCTAAATATAAATACAATATTTGTGTGTGTATTGGGGTGCATATTTATTAGTGTGTCAATTATTTGTTTTCTTCGTGAAAATATATTTAAAATTTCTGGTCGATCAAATCATAACACGCTTTCCCAGATACAGTCAATGTTAAGCCCGAATAATTCATATCTAGGTCTCGCTCTCACATCTGGCTCAAAGTTGGCAGCACTGTGAGTGTGTTGGGGCATGAGCTCCTACACACACAAATCGTGAGCCCCCATAGGTTTTGCACCCCCAATCCAAAACTGCTTCCGGCCCGCCTGGTCACGACCATCTTAACATCTAACCCCCCCCCCCCCCCCCCCCCCCCCCCACTGAGAGGACTTTCAAGCAATTTCCTTGGTCTTGAACAAATTTGGCAGGCGGTCTCGGGCGCGCACAAATTGGTATTGGTCCGGTGAACGGCAAATCATCCCCCCCAGGTGTAAGAACCTGTCTACGCCACTGTACATCACAAAGTTGAACTAATTAACACTCTCATTCCTATAGATACATCTTGTGCACATCAAGTAATGAGTCCTTTACAGTTTGAGACTGATAGTGTAAGTCAAAACTTTGTTTGTTTAGGAGTTAATTAGTTAGTGGGGTTTTTTTTTCGTGCAGTGCTGGTTTTCCCAAGCATATCAGATAGTCTAAAGATATAGTCTAAAAATATACTGTTGCACGTAGGCCCATGTATATTTAGCTGTGCGAGACGGCAATTTCTACCATTCGAGCTGATCATACCACCGTGCCGGTACTTGGATCTGGTCTCAGCAATAATAAGTTCTCCGTCTCCTTCACTGAAGATCCACCTGTGTAAACCAACGTTCTTGGACCAGAGAAAGCCTTATACTATTCTGGGACGCATTTGAACATCTTGTGAAGAGCAGTTTTATTCAGGTAAGGCAAAATTTCATTTTGTATGTATGCAAATTATTTGAGCAATTCATTGTAAATTGTATTTTCAGAATATAATAGACAAATACATGTGACCTGTCACAGAGAAAGGAGCCAAAAACTAAATTGTCTTTTAGAATGTGAATTGGCATTCTACAAAAAATAGGTGAAACAGCATTATGTAAAAAGTTTATCATAAATCAAGATTCTGCAACACAAACACTTAAGGTTCTCTTTTCATTTTACTGAGAAAATCTGATGAAAGTTTCACATCCCTTTCGAGCACAAAGAGCTGACCTGAGCTGGCTTTGCAGATAATGCACCAACAGTTGTATAAATGAATGCATTTGCAACAATTTTCTCAATGTTTCTGTAACTGTTAAAAATGTTTCTAGTTGAAAACATAATAATCATAATTATTAAGGCTGAGTCATCAGGGTTATTTTATAACCCTGGCCCAGATGGACTTGCACCAGTTGGGCACTAGTGCAAATAAGGAAAAAAACAACAACAACAAAATGGTGCACCATGGTATCAGTTATCAGTGTGGTTGACAAAACCGTCCTAGCGTTTATAATTCAACTTTGATAATGAACCGTATATTGTAAATTATTATGTTTAAATAATCTTCAAATTAAAGTATGCAACAAAACTTGAATTTACAAATGTTGATAATCTCATGTTGATATGAAAGGACTGGCCTTGACCAGCTGATTAGCCTCCTACATGCTCTCTTTACCTACTATTTTGAGATGATTTTGAAATGTTTTAATTAATGTCTGTTGAATAAATTTCATTTCCTTTTACTGTAGGCTGTACCCTGAAAGCCTGTTGTCATTCAAAAAGAGAGGGCGCTCTCTAAAAAAGAATTTGTTTCAACCATTTTTCATACAAAATTATGCATGTGATGTTTTGTTGAAATGAACAATTTGTGTCTTTTCGAGGTATAATTAGAGTTAATATGTTGCTTGTATCACAAAATGAACCATTTATCTCACATGTCCTATCAAGCTATACTTTGTTGCTTTTTTTTTCACAAAATGGACCATTTGTTACACATTATTGGTCTTTGTGCCAAATTATGTTCTTGTATCACAAACTGCACGATGACCTCAACATTTAGTGTTTGTACCATAAAGAGAACAATGTGTATTCTTGATGATGACCCCCCCATTTGCAAAACTTAACCAATTGTCCTGGTTTCGGCTGATAGACAGCCCCCCCCCCCCCCCCCCAAGTGGTTCGGTCAACGAATGGTCTTGTTTATAACCCCCCCCCCCCCCCCCCCTCACCACCACCACCCACTTACAGAACTTAATATGCAATTGTCTTTGGTTTTGTCATCAAAAATGTTTGCCAATGGACCCATAAAGATCCATAAAGTCCATATCCATGTGATTCCATGAGCGTCTTGTCAAATCGATGGCGAGGATCGAAGACTAACACCTCATGAATATTCATTACACGTGCTAGTCCCCGCGGCAAAATTAGAGTCGCTTTCGGACCATCTAGACGTTGATTGTGACCACGCCATGAGGTGGGAAAGCGACAGTCAGGAGATTCGAGATCGCGCATGTCGATAGGTCTAGGTCGCAGCGATCGAAGAGCGACTGGAAAAACGGAAATGCGTTGGAGAAATTGCCCATTGGAAAAGCATGCGATACCTCCCGCGTCGTGTTAGAGTATTATTATACAGGGTGGCCCCCAAAAAACGGAACAGGCACTTCCCAAAATATAGTAATAAAATGATTATGTCTATCGGATAGAGTGTCCTTTCCAATGAAAAACGATACCAAGAACAGTAATTTTGGACGAGTAGTTTTTGTTGTAGGACGCCTTAAGTGATACCAAGTCAGGTTCCCATTTTTGTCATTTTTTACCAAGTCACTGCCTGATAAATCGCACTTCCTGCCCGTCATAGCATCAAACAACTATACCTATTCTCTCTGCACACAGCTGAATGCACACTAACAATGGCGCGCATATTGCTCGTTGTTCGATGCTATGACGGGCACTAAGTGTGATTTATCAAGCACTGACTTGGTAAAAAAAAAAAAAAAAAAGGGAACCTGCCATGGTGTCACCCACAGCGCTCTAAAACAAAAACTACACAACTAAAATGATTGGTCTTGGTATCGCTTTTCATTGGTAAAGACACCCTATATGATGTACATTATCATTTGGTTCCTATATTTTGGGAAGTGCCCTGTTCAGTTTCTTTGGGGGGGGGGGGGCCACCCTGTTCAGGGATTTGTCCTGCTGCTGCAGATGATTCAACTGACAATGGTGGTGCCAGGCCTACAGAACTGCATCTTTCTTGGAGTCAAAATGATTACTATTTTCTCCCTTTTGCCTTTTCTTCTACTCTTTCTTGGACACATGTACCTCTTCTATATTTCCCTTTTCTTCTTTCATTATTACTAGATTTTTCATCATGGCTGATGCTGCAGAGGAGCAAGATCCAGGTGAACCTATATTGCAGGTGCCAGGTCTTCTAATAACTGTAACAAACTTAGCGTCAAATTTATTATTTTTTCCCCAATTTTTGCCTCTTTTTCAACTCTTTCTTCGAAATGTACCTCTTCTAGTTTTCCTTTTTCTTTTTTCATTATTACTAGATTTTTCATCATGGCAGCAGCTGCAGAGGAACAGGAGGGACGTGAACCTCAAATGCCGGTGCCAGGTCTTCTGAACTGCGACTTCCTTGGAGTCAATGGTGACCAGACCAACCAGGAGAGAATTGATAGGATCATTGCACGTGAAAATGCCATGCTACAGAGCCAGATTTACAGCCAACACTTTTTGAATGCAGCCAGGAACCTTAAAGGTGAACACTTCTGCCTTTTCGCATCATAATTTATACTACAAATATGCATGGACTAAATCAAAACTAGATGGATCTTCAATTGCGCGCAATCGAAAATTATGCCTCCGCTATCACGCGATTTTAATCAAGCCCAAATTAACATGCACTGATTTAATTTTTAAAAATATTTTTCATATATTTTGAGTCCTGTGACCTTGACCATATGACCCCAATCTTTGATGGCTCCCTAAAAAACATTCAGGTACCAAGTTTGATTGAAATCTGACATTTAGTTCTTGAGATTTTGGCATTACAAGCTTTTTTGCATGTATAAGAGTCCTGTGACCTTGACCTCAACCTCATGACCCCAACATTTTATGGCTACGTTGACTCTTTATGATACATTCAGGTACCGAGTTTGATTGAAATCTGACATTCAGTTCTTAAAATTTTGCCATTACAAGCCATTTTCGCATACATATTGAGTCCTGTGACCTTGACCTTTGACCTCATGACCCCCCAAATCTAATCAGATCAGAGGCACCCCGATATGTACACTCATACCAAGTTTGAAATTGATCCGTCAACCGGTTCTTGAGATATCGCAAGAACGAGGTATTTTTTTGCATACATTGAGTCCTGTGACCTTGACCTTTGACCTTTGACCCCATGAACCCCAAAATCTAATCAGATCATTGCCACCCCAATAACTACACTAATACCAAGTTTGAATTTGATCCTTCCACCAGTTCTTGAGATATCGCGAGATCGAGACATTTTTGCATATATATATAGAGTCCTGTGACCTTGACCTTTGACCTCATGACCCCTAAAATCTAATCAGATCATTGTCACCCCAATATGTACACTCATACCAAGTTTGAAATTGATCCATCAAGCGGTTCTCGAGATATCGCGAGAACGAAAACGGGACGTACGGACGGACGGACAACCCAAAAACATAATGCCTCCGGCCACTTCGTTGGCATAAAAAGAGCTTAAAGTGGCCAAGCAAACCAAATAAATGACTTTTTTTTACTTCAAAGATCCTGTCGGTCAATATTCCAGCCTTGAGTTTGCATAAAACGTAAATATTTTAACAGACATGGCATGTTTCCACCAGTTCAAAAGCAGGTATGTAGCCAAATTATTGTATTGCATGTTGGCATTTATCTCAACAGATAAATGTCTCCTTCTGTCTACAATGACATCACAAGCTTTTTTCTGTAATGCGGACAGGCAAATTTTAGAGGGTCTTCAATTGTTCATTTGGGAGGTAAATTTTCTTTTAATTATATTTTAACAAGAAAAACTGTTCTCATATTTGTATCAGTCAGTCTAAGAGTCAAATGCTTTATAGGTGGCAGGAATTCTCCAAATTCAGGGTCCATATCAATAAAATCACACTAGCTCAATTCCAATCAAAGTCTATCTATTATATTAATACGGTAAGCTTCAACCCCCCGAATCGCCTCCCACTCGAGATATCCTCACCCCGAGGATTCGGCGACTCACCGACCGTCGCGATCGAAGGATATACGTTTTGCGGAGGACAATAAGGTATTCCCGAGTCGCTCCCGCCCCATGGTCGTCCTCCAGATCGAAGAAAAGGGAAAGTCAGCAATGCGGTTGCTAGAGTTAAGGCGCCGATCAATGGCTACCGATTTACCGCCGCAACTTTGTTTGACGAATATAAAACCGAGTTTAAAAAGCAAGATATATATTACGAAACAATTCAAAGTTTACGAGTTGCAAAACTGTCCAGTTTTGGATAAATATAAATTATTATTATCACGCAAATGGTCCATATGATCCGTAAGTTTTAAATTGACAACGCACTGTAACGACGAGTGTAATAGTAGCTTAGTTCAATAGTTTCGTCATCGTTGTTTTGCGTGTGTTATTCGCGAGCCCACATGCTTTGTACACAGCTGAGCGAGCGAGCTAATCCTTTTGTACACGGTGCAATTGTGCATTGAAGTGAATATAGAACGGGGGGAACAATGGTTGAGGGGAGTTTCTTTCGTATTTATACATTGACCAGGGCATCGGCTAATCTTGCTAAAATCGCTCCATGGTATAATGTGCAATATCGCCACCCTGTTGCAAGATGTGTTACAACACGCACAAGGAAAGAAGGATATACCATCTCGCAATCCGCTCAGGATTGATAATACAAAATGATTATAAAGAGTGTCATTTTATTAAATGCATGAAGAGACAGCTGTAAGCGTTCCCTCCATCGCAATATATCCCCGGGTTTCACATTATGATAAACGTATAACAAGGGATGATACTGAAATTGGAAATCAAACTTTTAGGACAAAATCCTGCAGATTTGGAAAAGGGGAAAAGGTGATCACCCCCCCCCCCCCCCTACCTGCCTACTAACTTCGCAACAACAAAAAAAAAAAAAAAAAAAAAAAACGAAAACGCATCAAGCGCATGTGTTTGTATTTGATAAGTTTGTCATGCATACAATTTCATTGTATTTTCATTATTTTAATTATTTGTAACATTTAAACAGAGTGTACCGGGGATATCCGATGGGTCAGGTTTATCATGTTCACTGAAAGGATGTATCGCAATGACATGTGCAAAAGAGCGGGGTGGGGGAGGGGCCCGGGAGGGGTAGCACGCCTGTGTCTCTTTCGTTTTTAAACCATGTGGATAGGGACGTTTTAAATTAGTTTCAGAGGTCGTTGTGTAAAATCGTGATGGCTTTTCACCGTGAAAAAAAAAACCCCGCGGATTGGAAGACACGAGGTTATGTGCCATGCAGGCAATTGGAGTCGCGGGGAGGGGGGGGGGGGGGGGGGGTGCGCAGCGGCGAAGCTACTATATTATCAAGAACACGAATGTAGTGGACCATAATTATGAAATATGGGGGATAACTTTGCATGGGTACTGAAACCATCATGATTTTGTTATACATTGGCCGGATGTATATTGTTGACCAGGGCCCCGACGGGTTGTGGGGCTGGATTTAGTTGCCCGTGTCTATTTTGTCTCACTATTTAAAATGATGGCTATGGGAATAGTATAGTTTTAAAGTGTCGTTATGTCGTTATCGCCTTTCTCTCACACAAACCCGCGGATTTCCGCGGGTACAGCTAGTTTTGGATGAAAAGGCAATGTACATGTAATTATGAAGAATGATAACAATCAATTTTGTTGTATTACACATAAGATTTAGCTGCTTAAATTGAGCGTTCTAAAGAATTTCTTTCCCTCTAGCTTCAGATAACAAACAAGGCGATAGCCATAATGTGTCTCGCCCAATTGCGCGCATTCATGCCAATCAAGTTTGGTTACAAACAGATGCAGGGTTGGAAAGTTATCAACCCTAAAAGACACTTACCCGAAAACTTCCACATTTGACCTCATTTGACCTTTGACCTACTTATGTGACCTTTGACCCCATCATATCATGGAGATCAATGTAGGGCATCTACCAATCAAGTTTGGTTACAAACAGATGCAGGGTTGGAAAGTTATTCAAATTTTTGTAAGCGCTACAGACAGACAGACAGACGGACGCAATTTGGATCCCTTAGTCTCCCTCCACCTACGGTGGGCTCGACAAAAACTACCATAAGAATGGTAAAAACAATAAAAAAATTAAACACAAACACACATCATTTGCATGAAACTTCTATCAATATTTAGTAACTTAAGGCAAAAACTGTCAAAGGGTTGATAAAACTGAGTGATGTGGACCATAGTTATAAAATGGTAACTCAGAACAGTTCTTTCTAGAACTCCAAGAAAAACCTTATCTTCTCAGACTCTCTCCTTTTACTAGTTCTTCTCAGAACAAATATTTTGCAAAAAATTACCCTTTTCCTCACATATCCATGCACTCCTCTATCTCTTTAAAAAATGTTGTAATCAGAACTACAACATGAAGCCACTAAAAGCTTCACAAGTCTGGTAACCCATTGCTCCTCTTCTCTATCTCCTCCTTAGGTCTGATGCTTTACCGCTCCAATAACGAGGCAGAAGCAATCAAACTCTGGAAAAGAGCACTGGAGCACGACCCTGCAAACATCAACGCCCTACAAGACTTGGCCACAGCCTACTCTGAACAGGGAAACGACTCCGAGGCAGAGCGCTACGAAGCACTGTGCCAGCAAGCAACTGGTGGTGAAAATTCCCCTGACGACACAAAGATGATCTATGCAAGATGCCACATGGAGCAGGCAGTTGCACGCAATAAGGACTTAGGTGAAGTGGATCTTCGCTACCACAGAGTGCAGACGTACAAGGATGCCTTGCGCATTGCTGGAGATTCCATCGAGAGAGAACAGTTTGAGGAAGAAAGAAGAGATTGGCTTTTGTTCAGAGGGAAGGCACATGGACGAATGGGTCTTCACCACTACAGAGCTAAGAACAGAGACTTGTCCTCTAGATGCATTGTAAAGGCGGTTGATGACTTCCACCAATGCCTCCAGATGTCTGAACACAATAAGGCATACCAAGCCCAAGTCTGGTATCTCATGGGGAACGCATTAACTCAATGCAATAAACTCTGTATTCCCCCTGGACATATTTCAGACACGTATCATGAAGAATGGGAAAACCCCTTAGAATGCTACCTAAGATCATACAATCTAAGGCCTAAATGTGTGTGGAATTTGGGTAGGCTGGGCATTCATCATTTCAATAGTGGAAATCTAGATGAGGCACTACACTGGCTTGAAGAAGCCATCAATCTGGTAGAGGAGCCAGAGTTTCAGATCCTGAGACCCACCTGCTGCAACGCCCTCTACCACAGAGCAAAAATATGGCTCAAGGAGTTCTATAAAGCACAAAGAGAACGGAAACCAGCAGAGGAAACCTTGGATTATCTGACCAGAGCAAGGGCTGACTTACAGAGAGTATTAGAGTACAAAGGTGATGCCAATTACACTGCCTTTATGGGTGAAGTGTGCCATCGGCTGGCAAAGCACAGCCTGACCGTGAGAATGGATGCTGACCGACTCATGGCTGAGGCCCTAGAGAAGTTTCAGGAGGCGTCCGTCTTGCAAGATCCAAAGGCCACCTGCAACACACACTTCAAGTGGGCAAGATGCCTCCAAGATAATAATGACCTCCAGTTGGCCATCGAGAAATACCATATAGCTTTAGATACAGCTGACCTATCACAGGGAGACTTCATTCGCATGATTCGCAGAGAGATTTCGCGTGCCCAACAGGCTTTGAGAACTTCAAACAAGCTACAATCCCGGCGGTAATAGCACAACATTTTTCCAAGTCTCAGCTACACAATAATCCAAATGCTGCTAATGAGCTTTATGCTAAATGCCCTTGTACTGGCATTGATCTGTTCAGGAGAGGTGATATTTTCACCTATTAGACCGGCAGCCCAAAGGTCTTTTGTGCATCGAAAAGCGTACTGATTGTTGAACATATGAATATTTAGGGGAGAATGTAACAAATCCAATAATATGAGTCTCCCTGGGTGTATCTGTGGATAAAGGGGTCCTTTGCGCCTCCAAAAGTTGGCCCCTGGGGATTGTCCGATGCTTCTATTTTGTGCGATTGTACCCTTTTAATCGTCACTCATGACTCGCAGCGGCGGGGTAAGCGCATCGTAGACAATGGAGAAATCACTGATGCATGTTACCTTTTTCGAACATTTTACGATGCCTGTTTTGAAAGACAAAATACACGTTGATGCATTGGGGATTATATCCAAAACCTCTTGCAACATAACAAATATGTCTTACAGATTACAGAATACATATTGATAGCACGTTTGAAAATGCCAAAGGCCATATAAATACATTTTAATGAACCCATCACCAAAACAAGATCAAACAGGGCTTCCACTTACCAATTAATTTTTATGACATTACATAAACACCCGTCTAGAAAATAATCGAATGCAGAGGAACTAATATGAGCGCGTTGGCATAGCGACAGGGCACACACAAACACACACACACACACATTCACCTATCGAGGTCGCCTCCTTTTGCGTTATAAGCCGATTTGAGATCCTGCAAGAGAATGTCTATTGTCCTCTACATGCAGCTTTGGCGCCAATACACACATAAAACTGACCTTTACAAGTTTGTGCAGCGATCGTGTCCGTCTCTTCTGGGTTCGTTTATAACATTTACGTACGGACATACAATTTCTGATAGTGGAAGCTAATTTTTTTAAAGACAACTTTAACGAGTCGATCTTCAACATTCAGAGGCACCTGTAGGGTAATTCAACGGATGACATTTGTATCCAATATGTATTCTGTACTCTGTAAGACATATTTGTTAAGTTGCAAGAGGTTTTGGATATAATCCCCAATGCATCAACGTGTATTTTGTCTTTCAAAACAGGCATCGTAAAATGTTCGAAAAAGGTAACATGCATCAGTGATTTCTCCATTGTCTACGATGCGCTTACCCCGCAGCGGCGAGTCGTGATCGACGATTAACACGGTACAATCGCACACAATAGAAGCATCGGACAATCCCCAGGGGCCAGCTTTTGGAGGCGCAAAGGACCCCTTTATCCACGGATACACCCATGGAGACTCATATTATTGGATTTGTTACATTCTCCTCTAAATATTCATATGTTCAACAATCAGTACGCTTTTCGATGCACAAAAGACCTCTGGGCTGCCGGTCTATATTCAGGACTGGTCCCAATAATACTTAGGGTATTAAACTAATGTGCTTGATTGTGATAGGCAATCTATCACAAAAAGCCCAAAGATTCATAAAAGTTGTATACTAATCATTGATGTTAATTGAGGTTAATTTGGCTTTAAATGTAGGCCTATCACAAGTTAGACTTGTAAATCAATGAAGCCGCGAGCTATAGAATCTGGCAGATTCTTTTCAGGCGAACGAATAACAACTCGAGTTAGACTTGTTAATTATATACCGTCTGTTAACGTACTAAACAGTAAATAACATGATACATGTTAATTTTTGGAGCGGTTTTATCTATCTACCTAGCCTCTCCACTGCAGAAAAAAGGCCTCTTCATCTTTCTTGTGCTTGTCGCATCCATGTAACACCCCCAAATTCTTTGATGTCATCCATCCAACGTCTACTCTGTCTGCCTCTTCGTCTGGTTTGTGTTCTTGGTGTCCAATTAAATAGTTATATTATGTGCCCATCTGTTGTCTTTACGCCTTGCGAGGTGGCCTGCCCACCTCCGTTTCTTTGTTTTTATTTCCTGTATGATATCCCTGGGGCAATACCACGCCAAAGTGGACATAAAGTGGAAACATCAAATGGGGATTATTTCTGATCTTGTTCAATTTTTCTGGATTATTTTTCATAAATCATGATCACATAATGATATCTTTCAGTTTGCATGATTAAACAAATATTGGGTATCTCCTGATACAAGAAACAGACACCATACATGAAACTATACACATGGGACTACACAGTGCCTATTTATAGATTTTCTTCATTTTTTGCAATCCTTTCTAGTATTTTTCTGTTTTAAGGTACGAAATTGGATGATTGAATATCACACTATGTGTTCAGATGAAAATTTCAGTCTCTTGAGTGCCTTAAAGTATATTTTTAATGAATCAAAAACTCTGTCCTTGCGTTACTGTCCTTCCATTACCGAACAGTGAAGCAATTAACTTCTTGTAATTAATATACCAATAGACATATCTTTTTCAAATAAGTGTTGTAATACTCTTTGAACATTATGGAATGAACTATGAGCCAATATAACATGATAGTTCTCTTAACTTCATAGAGATCGGATCATTAAAAGAACTTGAAAATCCATGTCCATTTTGGCGTCCTTCCATTAGTGTACATATCTAATTAACGTAATGTAAATTTTTTTTTTTTTAAATAGGAAATCAAAGCTGTCGCACCAAGAGTCTCAGAAATGTAATTTACAATGATGAATCATAAGCAGGATCCTAGAATTATTTGATTTTAAAAATTGAGTCTGAATGTCCTTCCGTTACAGTGGAATGGCCCCCTGGCATTTGTTTTCTCATTTCTGACCATGTCTCTTCTTGTATTACTCCTACCACAATCCTCTCCATTGCTCTTGGAGTGGTTATACTTGAATTAAACATAGTCCTAGATCTAGAGTCTAGACTTAGTCAATGGCTAGGCTAGATAAAGATCTATTCTTATTCCTTCTCGCAAGACTACTTTAACATTGTCAGTATTCTATAATTATGGACGATTGAAGCTTACGATGGTAAAGTCAGCAACACCATGATTATCTCTGTTATGCAGTATAGTAAATATACTAGACATTATTATAGAATGGGTTGATAAATCCCTGCAATCTGATTGGTTGAGAGCAAAATTTGTGCAGACAATTAATTGTACTGGATGCATGAAAAGTCATGCGTCCGGTAAAAAAATCATGCGTCCGGTAAAAATTTCATGCGTCCGGTAACAATTTCATGCGTCCGGTAAAAATTTCATGCGTCCGGTAACAATTTCATGCGTCCGGTAAAAATTTCATGCGTCCGGTAAAAAATTTCATGCGTCCGGTAAAAAATTTCATGCGTCCGGTACAAAATTTCATGCGTCCGGTTAAATTATTTCATGCATCAGGTAATTTTTCTAATTTTTAATTTTTTGACTTTTTGGGGGGCGTAACAATGCCTATTCTATAAAACAGATGATGCGCAAGTTTATTTCGTGGGTCGGTGGAATTGTTTGCACGCGGTAACTATGGAAACTAGTTTAACAGTTCCATAGTTACCTTGTGCAAACAATTCCTACCGACCCACTCATACCTGCGCATCATTTGTATACTAGTGAATTAAGTAGAGTATACAGTAGATAGGGTAAATTGACGACGTGACGTACTATATTTTGCTGTGCCAATATCGCCGCGGTATGCATATTTTTCTTCTGCAAAAAAAATCTGCAACAAAATTGCATATTTTTTCCCGGAAGAAAGGATATAGAAGAAACACACTTCTGCAAATCAAAAATGACCAATCGATTTCATCTTTTAATTAGGCAGAAAGCTGTATTTATAGATACAGCCTTTTGCACACAAAAAAGAAGCTATTACTTTACATCATTTGTACGGCAGAAGGATGTATCTCGAGATAAACCCTTTTGTCAAACGATAGCACAACGATACTGCTCATAATTTCCACGAATATCAACGTACACGCTTTTGCCAGACGATTGAGACTACAGACTTGTTCACATTTGTATTGCAAAAGGGTGTAGCTGTGTAAAAATGGTCCTTTACAAACATATAGAAATTTCAGAATAAATGTAAAATTGTAAAATAATATTTCAAATGTCAGCCAACTACAAGAATCAACTCCGCCAGCAAAATTCTACTTCCAAAGCTTGTAAAGAAGAAGGAATATGTCAAAACTTCAAAGTAATTTTTTTCTCAGTGTTCGGATGTTAGATGAAAGCCATGCTGGAAGCAGTGCGGCCACTAGTAGCTTCCGACTCAGCTCTGCGACCCATTCTGAACACAGCTCGACCAGTGGAAGCACCCATATCAGTTCGACGACCCTTTGTAGAAGTGATGTCGACAACCAGAAAGACAGCACACAAGAACCCCAGAAGTCCACTCCTTTAGCAAAAGGTATGCCATGATTGATAGAGTAAAATATCTGCCTAAAATCTAAAAATATACCATTAATACTTTTATTATTTTTTTATTGATTTTGAGACTTTAAAAAAGAGCGTTTAAAAGAGCGTTTGAAGTTGAGAGATTTGATTTACGACCAAACTGTTACTTAAGGTGATACAGTTCAAAAGGTGAAAAAGAAATTCTAAAATGTTTAAACATTTTTGAAATCCTAAAATTTGCCTTTACATAGTTTGAGAAAAATCCTTACAACCTTTGATATATAAATATATGAATAACGTGAATGAATTTTAAATGTACTAGTGACAATTCCATGCTCAATAGACAAACTAAAACAAAATTGCATGACGGTTTACAAATCAGGTGAAAACTTTCAAGATGAGGGGCATTACCATTTCAAATTACAATTTACATTCAACAATTTCTTTTTTTAGTAACGTGAGTAAAATTGGTTTGCTTGCCCATTATCTTTAAAATAGTAATTAAAACCTTTATTATTTGATATGTTTTCAAATTTATAGAATAGTGGCGCTCAGCGCAATTTAGTAGCGAGAAGGCTTGCATCCAGCTTGCTTCTTTACTACAGGCATAACCCTTGTTTGCTGCAGAAGTGTGAGCTAAATGCTAGAAAGTTGATTAATATTAATAGAATTATTCGTCATGGAACAAATGGTATATAAATGGTCTTCAGAAAAGTGGATCTTGTCGAAGTGCAAACGTTATATCAATATTAAAGACGTTGTGGTGAACCTGGAATGCATTTCATATGTTAGAGAGCTTGCCCACATTTCCCCTGAATATGCCGCTCTAAAGATACAAGTTTACCCGATAAAATGATTATATGAGATTGTTCTAGTACAAATTATGTAATCAAGCTTACACTACGGAATATCTAGTTTTACTTGTTTGGTCGGCAATCCCTGTCATTTTCAATAAGCGTTTGTCTTTGCCAGGTGCTTCTTTACTACAGGCATAACCCTTGTTTGCTGCAGAAGTGTGAGCTAAATGCTAGAAAGTTGATTAATATTAATAGAATTATTCGTCATGGAACAAATGGTATATAAATGGTCTTCAGAAGAGTGGATCTTGTCGAAGTGCAAACGTTATATCAATATTAAAGACGTTGTGGTGAACCTGGAATGCATTTCATATGTTAGAGAGGTTGCCCACATTTCCCCTGAATATGCCGCTCTAAAGATACAAGTTTACTCGATAAAATGATTATATGAGATTGTTCTAGTACAAATTATGTAATCAAGCTTACACTACGGAATATCTAGTTTTACTTGTTTGGTCAGCAATCCCTGTCATTTTCAATAAGCGTTTGTATTTGCGCGGTATTGCTTTTTTTTTGTGCCATCGCCTTGAATTGTTACTGCACACATTGTCGCCGGTGAAAGTTGTGCTGGGGACAGTTTGTGAAGTCACCAGTAACTGAACAAATTGGTGCC